>CP129454.1:48655000-48935000 GCA_030445155.1 Quercus variabilis
TTCTAGTTGGGCCTATTACTAAAGCAAGATCCAAGAATATCAAAGAAGCACTTAATGGGCTGATTCAAGAGATTTGGGCTGATTCTAACTGAGGACATTCTAAGCTTAGCCCAAAGGAATATGAAAGTGTAATAAATTTAATCCTAGCTATTGAGGGCTAATCTGGCTTAATTGAGCGTGATTTATGGCGTGGATTAATGGCTGATTGATTTTTCAACTCCATATCAGTTAAGAGATATTTTTCCTAGTTTGGAGCATCTAATTTTGGACCACATCTACCTTAATTTTAGGTTTTTATTATTTAGAACGTTTTTAGCTATTTTTCCTATTTTAGATTTGCTAATTTCAAATCAAATCAACTTTTATTTAGGATTTTATTATTTAGTACATTTTTTTATATTTTCCATTTCCAGTCATGTCTAATAAATAGCATGCACTCATTATAACAAGAAGATTAATGAATAAAAATCAGAAAACGTGAGACTTTGCTCTTCTTTTGGTTCTTCAAGAACTGTGAACTTATCAGGGATTCTTCCTTGTGGCATTCAAATTTTATACCTTTAATTCATGATTCCATTATAATCATTGGGTCAAGGTGTTACACTTATACCTTTAGTTCGCATTTTCGATTATAAACGTTGGGTCAAGGTTTCTATCAAAAATCTGAATTTTAGTTTGCTTGGGCAAATATTCCAATATTTTTGTTGGGTCTCAAAGCATGTTGATTGAGATTTGCATCATACTAGTTTGTAGCATCATGCATATGCACGGGTACAATTAAGAATAATTACAAATATATAGTTCAAATTATACATTTTTTAGAAGATGTTCAAATTATACATGGTATTAGCTTACATTTTTTTTTTTAAATCATACATTTCTAAATTGGACATTTCTTTGGTTTTGTATCCAATAATTCACTTGTTACAAAAATTAAAAATTTAGATGGACATGTGACAGAAAATTAGACTCCAATTGAAATCTAATTTAGAATATGATTGGATATGGACTATACAATGTTTACACTCAATAATTCATTTGGTACAAAATTAAAAATTAAATGGGATAAGTGGCACAAAATTGAGAATCTAATTTAAATCTAATTAGATTTTCTCTAAACTTTGGCTATTGTGTGTATATAAAAAAAAAAAAAAAATCATAATTGACTTGTAATATTTTAAAAGGAAAAAAAAAAAATCAAAACCAGTGTGCAAAGTCCTGTTATACATGGCAAGATCAGCTTAACAAATAACAAACTACACAATCAACTAACTCAATTGGATCAGTCAGCACCTATGTTATCACCTAGGAAGATTTGGATCTGATGGCCCCAGTCAGAACCTATATTAGTTAGAGGCTGTGGGAGTTTTAAAATGCATTTCCAAGGCTTAGGTTTGGTGCATTAGCTCTCAATCCTCATCAATTATGCTTTCACTTCTCTCAAGTCCTCACTTTTTCCATGGGAAGAAAAAGCAAATCCCATTCAAACCCAACAACCAGCATGGCAAGAAAGAAGACCAAACAACTGAAAAGAAGATGAGGAAGAGCATATCTCATATCTTCCCCACAATATCCTGACAGACGTTCTGTCACGATTGCCCTTCAAAACCCTCTTCCGGTGAATCACTCTAGTGGTGAAGTGAAGTTAATTTGCCACCGAAACCCATTTAGGTATTGGATGTTATGAGAAACATAGTGTGGTGGATTCATGCATACTAGGTGTGGTGTATCAGTACCTAAAAAAAAAAAAAAAAGGTGTGGTGTATCCGGATAAATATCACTTCTGAAATTTGGATTGATTGCATGGTTAAATTTTGTGCTATTTGTTCAATATAAATTTTTTTAATTTTTGTGTTACTGAAGTGAGTTATTAGTGCAAAAGTTCAAAAGTAAAAAAAAAAAAAAAAAAAAAATTGTTTGTTTGATATTAACAAGATATTGATGTGACTATTGACAATGAGAATCGGAGATAATTAAAAAAATAATAATAAAAATGAAATTTATATTTGTGTTGGACTTAGGCTTTAGTTTAGGTTTTATTCCCATCTAGGCCAAATCTAAATCATAGTAAACTAAACTTTAACACAATAAGAAATTAATAACGTTTGCTATCAATTTTTTTCTTATATATTATTATTATTATTATTATACAAATAGTTGTTGGACAAACTAAAATTGAGAATTTCATCAATAACAATTTAAATAATTTTTTATACATTTTTTAAAATAAACTTAATAAAATTTTAATACGCATTTAATTATGCTTATGTATAAATGTATCACATGTATGTGCATGAGGTTATAAACTAATAAGAAATAATTATTCATTTAAATTAATGAAAATAATTATATATTTATCAATTCACTCAAGTAGTTGGTGTGTTTTCTTGATTATATTAATTCTAACAATTTGCATTAAATATAAAATGAAAATTTTGCAATAATTAAATATTAATTTTATAACAATTGAAGTTTTTTTTTTTGAAAATATTATGACACAGAATAAGCATTATATTTAATATTATATATATATATATATATTGTGAATCTATATATAATACGTAAGATTATTTTTTAGAAAATATTAAAAAAATGCAAATGGCGTTGGACATGCACTTTTTAACGGCAATAATGCCTTTCGTAGAATACCATACCTTTTAGAAGCGTGCATAATAATGGCTTTGGTTTTGACTTTTACTCTTGAAAATTTTACAAAGCAAATCCGAGAGGTTGGTTTTGACTTGTACTTTAAAATTATGAGTTTAATTTACATCTAATTTTTTTGTTTAACTGAAGGTCTCTTTTTATTTTAAATACATAATAACAAATGATAATGATCTTCACACTAAAACAAGAGGTTGTTTTAATCTTTTTATTTAGTTGGTGAATAATGTGACAGTTTCTTATTAAAACAAAATGAAATTTCAGTTAAAAAAATACTTAATGTAAGTTAAACCCTTAAAAATATTTCAAAGTTACAAACGAAAAAAAAATTTATATTCTATCAAATTATACACACACTTAAGCAGTAATTATATTCTATCAAATTTTATTTAGCAAAAATATGTGTTATATAAAATGTTTCTTCAAATACCCAAGAAATTGTCAATCTAATTGTATAGAAAGGTGTTCCCAAATTTATTGTACATACGGATGTTTCCCATTATGAGCCCCACCTTCCCCATTGATTTCAGAACTAAATAATTCCCAACCAACCAGATAGTTATACCACATTTTCCAAGTGGAGTGCCAATTTGTTCCATCAATTTCTTTTACTTGCCTTTTTGGCACTCCCAATACATTATGTGCAAAGAGGAACACTGGTTCTTTCTTTGCAGTAAAAAATGAAGAAATTGATTCAACTATTGAGATTGAAGCACAAAAAAGAGACAGTGATAAAAAATGAAGAAAAAACCAAGAACTGTGATCATTCTTTTCAGTATACTTGTCTATTGGAAATTCTTTCATAAATCATGTTGTATAGTGTCTAGCAAAGTTCTAGATTTTACAAAGAAGACCTTTTCATATATTTGTAAAAGTGGAAACTTACACTTGTATCTAGTAACCCTACATAGCCAAAAAGCGGGACAAAAAAGAGATACTGAAAAAGATTTGTCCTATATAACAATTGACACATTAGAGAGTTTTACTTTTTAGAAGAACACATTAGAGAGATGAAAATACGAATTTGGATTTATGAAATTTTCCAAAGTAATTAATAAATAAAAGAAGTCCTTGATAAATTAGACCATTAAATTTATTAGTATGATATATGCTAGATATATCACATCGCGCGCCATCTAATACAAAAACTTCATTGCCTCTTATGTCCACATACTCGTTTACAAACTAATTTTGTGTTGAATGCGTACCTGTGTAATAAAACCAATGTTGTAAAGTTTGATCACTTCATGATGGGCACAACATGCAAATGATGTTTAAAAAGAGCTACAAGACATGTAAGAGTGTTTTAGTGTAAAGGACAACTAATAAAAATTATTCCTATTGCTGTATACAGATGAAATAAGGTAACTATTCAACAAAAGGGAAAACTCATTTAGTATCTTCTATGCATAAATATTGTGTCGAAACATGGAACAGTATTAGCAGGAACTACGTCTTGTCTTCTTTAGGGAGATCCAGGATTGGAGGCATTAGGACATTCAAAAAAAAAAAAAAAAAAAAGGAAGTAGAAGAAGATTGAACTCTATGTAAGGATTATTATGTATCATAAAATGAATGGAATTTCTATTTTGGCTATTAAAATTGATTTTATGGCATGAATATATTACGTATTTACAAAAACACAATTAACCCACTCAAATACTGAGCAGATCACTGGCTCACCGCCAAGGCTTGGAGCCTTGGACAACTACCCAACAAAAATACTCAACTTGAACCTTTACATCTTTCCTGATACTTTTAATATTTGTTTGATGGTTACTCAGTTAATTTTTATCTCCCCTACACAATAGTAGTACACAACAACCCACAATCTCAGCTTATTATACGACATGAGTAGATTGTGTTTTAGGCTTCAATCCAATCCGTTTGTATTTACAGAAATCAGGATGTGGATTTGCACATTAACAAACAATGTGTTTCTTTGTTTCAAAAAAGCTTCTTAATGAATACTTAAAAATAAAATAAAATAAAAACTATACCATTAAAAATTATAAAATAAAAAACCTAGACGTAAGTTGTTTTTTTACCTTGTCAAGTCGACCGTTTGGCTTGAGGCTTATATTGTGGGTCAGTCCTATATTCTTGGAATCACTCACAACATTAAAAGATCACATAGAAAATTTTCAGCAAAAATCTTAGAGGTACCCACTTTCTATGTAAACAAACAGGGAATACAGGTAGTAATATATATATAGATTGAGCAAAACCTCATTGACGTACACCAGAAAAGCCTCCCCAGTGGAGTCCCTGAGATTCTGAAAGAAGCTCATAATCTGATATTATTATTATTATTTTTTTCAAAACACACTGAGAAAGAGAAGAGCATAACATTTTTTTAAAGTTTTATAGAAGAGAGACGGAGGGATTTCGGGACCTGGTGAAATTGATGCCAACTGTGGAGAAAACTTCTGCAATTTGAAGTCATTCCTTTAAGACTGAGATTGAACTATGGCAATATGGGTTTTAGCGGTATATGACCAGAAGTATGGGAAAGAGAGGAGATTGAAACAGAAAAGAAATGAGCAAGAGGTAAAAAGCTATGAGTTTGTGTAATTGAGGAGACATTCAGGCATCCTAAGAGACTTGAAGAGGAGAGGTTGTGGAAAGAGTAAATATGACAATTAATGTTTTTATTGTAGAGAAACTACTTATACAAAGCTCCACATGGCAAAACCTCATGCTTTTTCACATGAGGTCTTTGCTTATATATATATATATATATAGATTAATTGACAAATGAGACCTCAATTATCAAATAAAGAGGCCATCAATGCCTTATTGTTTGCTTAAACTCTACATAACACCGCGCCATTAGAAGAGTAAGCCCACACTTCTGCACTATCAAGGAGTAATGAGTTCATAGAATAATCACCACTCGATTTATTAAATGCCAAACTCCTTTCCAAGGTGAACTAGAAACATATAGAATCAAGAAGGCCCATCTTAAAATGTAGAATCATGATGAGAAATTGCATACATAGGCACTAAAAACCAACAGCCCAACCCCCTTCTCACAGCCTACACACCTACCACTACAGCCAAGCCAAAAAGCACACCACTTCGTTATTGTGCAATGTTCCAGTCATATAAGCTTAAAAAAATGTCTTAAACTTAAATACTACCAAAAATCGAACATTAAATTACAAAAAAAAATGATAACCTGCCAAAACAGAACCACTGTAGGGCCAAAAAAGACGCATATGTTCTTCTGGGGCTTCCTTATCAAGTGACCTAGCTCGTGTATAAACAGTACAGCAATGTGGGTCTTCCCACAACCTCTTCCCAAATACGCAATTATACAAAACAACATAACCCAAAATAAGCTCCTCCTATTTTCTTGGGGGAAAATGCATTTTATTCCAAGGAAAGAAATTGCCAGCAAAGCCAAATACAACTGGCTTGCTTAAGCTGTGCTTATGTGTTCTGAAAACAAAACCATAGGAAAAAATCACCAGCATTTTGTCACTCTTTCAGATTCTATGAAAAATATGGGATAAGAAAACAAAATTTATATGTTCCAGAGGGAGCCCAGAGAGTTGAGAACACAAGAACTAAGTCTGGCACCACTATTTCAGCTCATATTAGTCAAGCATTATAATTGCCCGAAACTAAAACATCAAAACGAGATAGAATTCAAAAGTTTTTTACCCTTTCTACATTAATATTCCTCAAGTTTCCTTGCAGCCAGACAGCGAAATAGTCACATACAAGAAAAAAAATGTGTACCAAGAAAAAGAAAAAAAGAAAAGGAAAACACACACGAGAAAATAAGTAGATAGTTGAAAATAACATACTTTCTGGTGACCTTCCTGGAATCTTTCAGTTTTTGAGTTGCTGAACCCAGTTCCACTCCATCACCATCACTGCCATTGGCCTCTTTGTCTGAGTTTCCTTGTTATTGTGTGCATGAATTGAAATTCCCAATCCAATTTTCAATTAGATCAGGTTGTTGTATCCACTTTAGGTGTGGTGCGTCTACATCATTAGAGGTACCTTCTCCACTAGGTCCAGCCCCTTCCCCATCATAGTCATAATGGCTTCCCTTAATTATGGTATCTCTAGCTGAACCGTCAAAATCATCCTCATAAGGAGTAATGCTGCAACTGCTAGACCCAACCATAGTTTGTTTGAGATCTTCAACGTCTTGCTTGAATACCAAATGAGCCCCGCATTTTGTAACCTCCAATCCTGGACCCCAGGTTTTAAATTCAATCTTAATATCATTGAATCCATTAGCATTGCTTTCGCTCGATGCTTTTTCCCAGTCCTTGTGAAAGAATTGAGAGGGTATATATTGCAGCCAAAGGTGATACTGTACAATCATACCAAATTCTTCTGAAAAACCATCAGCCACTCCAAAAATTTCACAATAGTTAAATTTAATGGAACATGAAAGCTTATGTGTATATTTATTATGCTCCAAACCTTCAAAATCAAGTTGGTCAAATGACTCAAATGGTCTATGTTGGCGGAAAATGAAAACAATGCACATAGCAATTCCCATCAATTTGTTACAAAAATCTGAAGGCATTTGCAGACTCACTGAAGCCCCCACATTTTGGTGTCTAAACCATTTCGGAATTTCACCTCCAGGAACATAGATATAATGTGCCAATCTGTCTTGCCCATAGTAATGCTGAAATATGCAAATAATGATGCTTAGAACTGAG
This sequence comes from Quercus variabilis, assembly GCA_030445155.1. NCBI lineage: Eukaryota > Viridiplantae > Streptophyta > Magnoliopsida > Fagales > Fagaceae > Quercus > Quercus variabilis. The sequence goes on from CP129454.1 coordinate 48,662,356, forward strand.
AGAGAGAGAGAGAGAGAGAGAGAGAGAGAGAGAGAGAGAGAGAGAGAGAGAGACCTTGTCGTTAATAAAATATCGTCTTAGCATTGTTGACATGTAACCGTAGCCTTGATTCTCAATCAATTTGACACAATTTAGAAGCTGAAGTGCTGGCCGAAAATCATATTCTGATCCTGATGATAATGTTTCCAGTGAGGTACAATGTGTTGCATCAATATACTTAATGTTTGATGGAAGCTTTGGCAATGATCGAAGATTTGAGCAACCACGCAGAAAAAGATCTTGTAGATTTGATAGTTGAATCATACTTTTAGGAAGCCAAATAAATTCATTTCCCTCTAGATTTAATATTAACAAGGACGACAAGCAGTCAAAAGCATCAGGAATTGCTTGAAGATTGCAATGACTTAGGTCCAATTTGGTCAAGGACCATAAGCCTGATAAAGAACACTCTAACATGGGCATGGGATCTGGACTTCTTCTCTGTTGCATGAAAGGAAAATTGAAGAGTTTATTCGAGGATTTAAATGATAGCCCTTTACATCCACGAAGAGACAATTCTTTGAGATTTTTTAAGAGTTTGATGGATGTAGGTAGCACTTTTATAGCAGATTCACTCAGATCTAACTCCTCCAAGCCTTTGAGATTCCCCAAATTCTCTGGTAGTTCTTCAAGTTTTGAGCAACCAGATAAAGTGAGAATTTTTAGAGACATCGAACTATAACAAGCATTCGGAAGACTTGAAAGGTTTTTGCAGTCTCTTAGATCCAATTTAATAAGGCCAGTTAAATGCTCCACTGACAATGGTAGATCTTTTATAGCAGTCTCGTTTAAATAAAGTTCAGACAAACATGGCATATTTCCTACAACCTTTGGAAACTTCTTTAGTTTTGAACAGCCAGAAAGAATAATAACTTCAAGAGATTCCAAGTTGATCTTGTGAGGAAGGCTTTCAAGACACTTGCAACCAGACAAATCTAATCGAATAAGCTGTTTAAGATTTCCAAGAGATGGATGAATCTTAGACAATGTTGTACAACCTTGAAGAATCAATTGCTTAAGATTTGGGACTCCACTTAGATTTGGGGTCTCAATCAAGTTTTGAGAGTTACGCAAGTCAATGAGTTTTAACTCATCTAAAATCTGTTATAAACCAATAAAAAATTAAATAAACTCAAGCCTTAACGAAAAGGAATAAAATACAAAATTGAATAAGTGAATCTTACCATAATTCCATTCCATAGTCGTTTGATGCTGCTGCAATGCATTTTCAATTCAACAAGCTTATTTGGTTGGAAGTTGGTTGGCATGGAACTTAAAGGATATCCATGCCATTCTATAATGTGTAACTCATTGGAAAGACAGTTGAGGCCTTGTGGAAGTTTCACATTACCCATATCACCCACTTTAAGCAATCTCATTTTTTTCATCTTTGAGAAGACTTCAGCATCCAAGTGCTCCTCTTTTTGAATAGGTGCGTTTAGCATTATGCCTTCAACTACCTTTGTTCCCTAATAACCAAGATTAAAGAAATTAGAATAATTGGAGATCCTTAGAAGAATTTGTAAGAATATATGTACTTTTCTAAGTTTAGGTCTAGACAAGTCAACTTACAGTATTATTCTTCAATACATGAAGGACGTCCTCATAAAGCCATAACCTAGTACGTCTACCAGGCTCTTTAGATTCACGACGAACTATATCTTGACCCATTTCTTGTAGTAAATCATGCATCCACAAAGCTCCATTTTCATTAATGGTTATGAGCGATTTGTCCATCAAAACACCAATATTGTAGTCTGGATAGTAACCAAAACTTTTTAATATCTCTCTTATGCAATCTTTGTTCTCTCCTTTGAAAAAACATGCAATATCTAAAAATAATTCTTTTTGGGTTTCCATTAGCCCATCAAAACTTATTTGAAGAATGTCCAAAATTTTTTTTTCAGGTTCCACTTTTAGTTTATCTATGAGACTTTCCCATTCATCGGTGCTTTTAGTAAACAACAAAGAACCTAAAACTTTAAGAGCTAAAGGAAGGCCTTTAGTGTAATTCACAAAATACCTACACAAATCCACATAATTTTCTTTAGGATGGGGTTTCTTGAAAGCACTCAAACTAAAGAGTTGCAAAGCTTCATCTGGATTCAAACCCTTTGCTACATATATGTAATTCACACCACATCTTCTCAACAATTGGCTATCTCTGCTTGTTACAATGATTCTACTTCCTGGACCAAACCAATCAAGGTTCCCAGCCAAAGCTTCTAATTGTTTTTGGTCCTCAACATCATCAAGAACAATAAGAACCTTCTTACCATGTAATCTATTCCCTATGATATTGACCCCCTCATGAACATTCCATATCTTTATTTCACTTTCCATAAAGATGTTAGAAAGAAGTTGTTTTTGTAAAGAAACTAGATATTGATTTTCAGTTTTTTCTCTTACATCAGCAATATAGCTGCTAGCTTCAAAGCTACCTGAAATTCTTTTAAAAATTTCTACTGCAAGAGTTGTTTTACCAATTCCACCCATCCCGCAAATTCCTACAAAGCGAACACCACCTGACCTTTCATCTACATATAAATCCAACACTTCCCTCACACGGGATTCTATTCCAACAAGCTTAAGATCTTTGGAAATAGTTCTTGATAATATAAGATTCAATTCTTCAAGTACCCTTTGAACGATTTCTTGGATAACATCTGCTTCAGAACTGCAATGAAGATAGCATAACAATAAATTTGATGACAGTATAGTATAGCATAAATACATGAGACAAAACATTCAAAATACAATCTTAGATTCGTTCAGTAGCAAATAGGGAATTTGAAAAGTGTTTAATATAGCATCGTAATTGAGGTTTGATTTGTTTGGTGTCATACAGTCCAAGTGAGAACCACATGTTTCCTTCTAACTATAATAGTTTAATGAGTTGAGAGTGTGCTTAATTTTAATAAGTCATTTGTTGGATGTTTCTTGGATTTAATTTTCATACTCCTTTTGTTTTTCTTTTTCTTTAATCTTCACAATAGGAAAAAGGAACAAATGCACCAATTGAATTATTTACTATATATTTACGCTTATGGCCTATTTACTTGTCCAAAACATTTTAATTGTTCACCAAAGAAATTCTACAAGAAATGTAAATTAGTGAGACAATAATTGAGGTTAAAAAGATTAGTCATCGTTAGTCATAGCAATATTTTTCATAGTCATGGACATGGACGGTTGAAAATCATACCAACAGCCATTTAAATCTAAAACTTATAATTTTGAAAAAATGTCTCCCATTTGTTTATTTCCAAAATATGATTTGACCTCAAATTTTACAATATTCTTGATTTGTTATAAATACTTATTAAATTCTTAGTTTTAACACTACCTTATATAGTACGGTATTTTTATCTTGACCATTGATTTGACTCATATTCTATCTAACTTTGGAGGTAATAGGTATTCGTGTTTGAAGTAAATTTTTTCTAGAAAATCTAAGTTTTTATGAAGATAGTTCTTGTTAATTTATAATGGAAATAGACCCAGATGGAAAAAAAAAATAGAAAGAAAGAAAGATGCATCTATTATTCCAAATATATGCCGATGATTATTCTCGAGGCAAAATGACTAGAAGTTTCTTCATAGAGAAGGTGTTCACAGAGTTTTCCTTTTGGAAATATTTAGCTTGTTGATATCTAATTTTTGTTAATAATGTCACTTGATAACAATAGAAAAGTGCTGATAAAAAATGATATGGGTATGAGTTAATGAGATATCTAGTACGAAAAGAAGTATATATGGGATTATACCTTGCATATTACGATCTTTGGAAATCACAGGCCTATTGATTAAATATATGTCTAAACACATTGTCCTGATACTGGCCTAGTCAGACTCCTGCTACACTTCTCAGATAATAGGTATTAGACATTCTAAGGTGAAGGAAGGCAAGCATTTGACTTGAGGCAATAGGGCCGACTATAAAAAACAAAGCTTCCTTGACTCGACAATTCACTATAGAATGCAGATTGTATACCAAGTTGTATCTTTCTGCTGGGGAAGCAGAGAGACCATTAGAGCAGCACGTGCCCTAGCTCGCAGGTCTCTGCTTAATTTTGTATTGGGTTGTTTTGATCCTCTAAGAGGTCCCCACATTTTGTTCTCTCCATTTCTCAAGACTTGGATTCTGTATTGGATGTTTCCAGGTCATGAAGTTTGTTTTATGAATAAAAGTTTATGTGAATATAAAAAATAAAATTAAAAAAAATGTTAATTCAGTAACAGATTACCATGCCTCAAACTAAGCAAAGGTTCTTCAACCAAAGTCCAACTTGAGCGTATAATCCACAGGAAAATGGGAGTAATTTTAGAGTGTGGAAAATTACGATGTTGATATAATAATGTGAACAAAGTAGTCAAGACAAATGTGAAATGTTACCTATGTTGTTGTACATGCCATCCGGATATATTGCCGACTTCTTTCAAAGCAGCCTTCCATGCTTGCAAATCCTTAATGTTAACATGATCTCTTTCATGCTTAGCAAAGGCTTCAGCAAAAGTCCGGTTCCGTGTAGCAAGAATACCCATCTGGTTCCGTACATCAGAGGGATTCACATGGTAAAAGACTGGCAAAATTGTCAACTTGTTCTGTTTCATGCATTCAACAATTTTTACTAGTTCATTCAAGCACCACGTCGAAGAAGCGTAGTTTGTTGAGAGAACGACGATTGCAAACTTGGACCCTTCTATTACTTTTAAGAGTTCTGCTAAAATAGTTTTTCCACGCCGAAGTATATCGTCTACGAAGGTAAAAATACCCTTTTGATTCAAAGCATGGTAGAGATGGCTAGTAAAACCATTGCGGGTGTCCTCACCGCGAAAATTAAGGTACACATCGTATTTCCAATTAGGAGGGGAGGAGGAGGAGGAAGCTGTTTGAGTTTCCATAGAAGGAAATGGAAGCAATTGGATCAATGACCAAAAGTTTCAGTCACTCACGCCGGTTAAAAAAAAAAACCCACCAAATTAAAAGAAAACCAAAAAAGGAAACAAAAAATAGTTTTCAGGGTGTAAAACTGAAAAGCCGTTGACGGGCCTATCTTCGAAGATGAAAGCGAGTGAGGTCGAAACTGAATTGGGTTTGGGTTAGCGTTCAGCTGCAAACAAAGGGAGGAAGAACAAAAATAAGGTGAGATTAGATCTGGATGAGAATTGGAGAGACAATGAAAAGTCAAACAACAAATAATACAGGAGATTTCGAAGTTGGTGCGAATTTCTTTTCTTTTTTTCTTTCTTTTTTTTAATTCTAAAACTGTTCACATGGCGCAATTACCTTTTGTTTGGGGGGGGGGGGATTGAAAAGAACAAAACAATTTTTTTAACCTATATATATAATAATAGGTGAAGCAGAGGGAGTGTAAAATTAAATTTCAAATTAGAACTCTGATTGTATGTTACGTATACACACTAAATTAGAATTTCTAATTAGAGTTTTAATTTTGTGCCATGTGTCTAGAATCTAAAATTGAATTTTGCATTATGTGGCTAAATGTATGTGGGCTCATTTTTATTAAAATCACTTTTATGTATCGGGTCAAGTGAGTTACTGTGTTAATTAAGTTTTTTCTTGATTTTGCAGTCAAATGTGAAAACCAAAGAAATTAATATTGGTGATAAGTACTTGGTTTGGGTACATTGCATAATTTCCAAAAAGATAAATGAATGTGGGCTTATTCTCATTAAAACCACTTCTATGTATCGGGTGAGTTATTGTGCTAATTAAATTTTTTCTTATTTTGCAGTCAAATGTGAAAACCAAAGAGATTAATATCAATGATAAGAACTTGGTTTGCGTACATTGCATAATTTTCAAAAAGATAGCAAAGCCAGAGTTTGTATCTTTGTTATAAATTGCTTACAAAGTTTGCATCTTTACATTTGCATTGAGTTTTGGATTAAAGTGCTTTCTTCTTGGTTCTAACACTGAGTTTTGTTTACTATTCACTTAAAAGTTTGCATCTTTACATTTGTTATAAATTGCTAATATGTGATTAGATGCACATTATGCCTAAAATTTACTATCCTTATATTTGGCATTTTATTCAGGTTTGGCACCTATAACAATGAAGAAAGCATTGTTGTGGACCGATAGATGATACTTTTTGCAGGCCTTTTTTAAGTTATGAAAATTTCAATTACCAATAGAGATTGAAGATTCAAAAGCGTGAATGGATCTTTTGGATAAACATTGTCACCAAGGTTCATATTTCTGTGTAAAATATATATACTACTAAGTTTTGTTAATGAAATTTTCTGGTTAATAAGATGAATTTAGACTCTTTTTAAACATGAATAAACTTATGATTAATAATATATCTATTCCCGTGCAGTAGCATGAGGCTACATACTAGTATTAATAATAAAATATTTTAGATTCCTATAAAATTCTCTTTACTAAAATTTAATCATGGCTAAAAAAAATATAAAATTTATTAAATCTGAAAAAACTTGAAAAGACAAATCTATCCACAATCCTTTTTGATAAAATAAAAAAATAAAAAAAAGAAAAGGAAAAACTAAAACTCATACTTAGTGAGAGTTTGGATAGAGCTTATAGTTGCGGTGCATTTTCTCCTGCGTGTTTTCTTTTTTTTTTGGCCCGCTTTTGCTGATTTTTTGGGACAAAAAATACTGTTCATGACAGTGCGTGTGCTGTTCACGCACTGTTTATGTATTGTTTATCTATTAAAAAATATTAAAAATGAGTCCCACAATACTATTCATACATTTAAAAATTATTTTGCTACAGTATTTTCAACAATAATCATTTTTTAGTAACTTTCAGCAACAATAAGTTGTATTCAAACAGACCCTTAATATTTTTAAAATAATAGATTTTAATTTTGAAAAAAATGATTACTTTAAAAGTCTAAAGGACAGGTTAATATCCAACATTTTTAATATCAATTTAATGCATATAATTTGGTTAAATGGATGTTAAGGGAAAGCGTTTTTTCCCTTACGTTTTGGGTCATTTCATCAAATCTCAAGAGAGGGGGAATGCAATTACATATTTATAATTTATACCTAATTAATGTTTAAAATTTTAATTTTGAACTTTTTTTTTTTGGTAATTGTAAGGATTAGATTTGGATTCCAAGCCCACTACGTGATGGGCCTAATGGACTTAGGCCCAAAAAGCCCAAAACAATGAATTTGTAGAGAATGAGTTGAATACTGAGCCTTAGTTAATCTAACAGACACTACAAGGGATCTAAGTATTGAAATAATTGAATAGAAAAAGAATTAGTATTGAAGATAACTCATCCTCGGCAAGATCCGAGGTGGTTTATTCTTATATATTCTTTTCAAAGTTGATTACAATCTTTGTTCTAAGATGTTATAGTCTTTTTTCCCTAAATTTTTCCAATCCCCCTTTCTCATTACCTCCCTCTCATTTTATACTCCTTTCCCCTTTCATCCTCATCTTCCACGTGCATGCCAAATGGTTGATCTAGATACTTGTCCCATTAGCACCTTCCCTCCATTTCCATTTAGCAGCTGTAAGGCTGAAATATACTATTCAGGTATCACCTCCACATTAATGCGGCTAGGGAGTTAGGTGCAATGCATTTAATGCGGTTGTAGCAGCTTTTTTCTAAGATATTTTGGGATGTTTTCCTATCTGACGCCTTTGCCATGCTAACTTGCACCAACAGATCTTCTTGAAATGTTACCTTAACTAGCAAATGATCTTTTCGGACTTCAGCTTTGGTCTGTTGAGGATGTATTCATCCTCGGCTCATTCTGCTTTAGTTATTGTGGACAGAGCTAACCTCTTTGTTCACCATCACAATCTCTTTTAACCATGACTCTTCCTCCTCGGACAAGACTTTGTCCTCGGATCGGGCCATAAGCCTAACATCCAAACAAATAATGAGTCTAGGGGCCCAACACCCCCGCAATAATAATTGGGTTTTTTTAATTAAAGTTTTAATCTTGGACTTATTAATATGTTTTTAATGTCATAATTGTAAGTAAATTGAAAATAACGAACCCCACTATTTTGTCCAAGCTCTCTATTTCTTAAATTAAGGGACTTGTCTTTATCACAAAAAATTCTCACAATTCAAATTTGAAACTTATCATTATAAAAATAAAAAATAAAAAATATCTCAAAATAGAAATGGTCTCCTAAACATATTTTCAGTATTTTGAAAAAATTTCTTAAAAGTGGGAGCCAAACACGTATAATGTAAAAATTATTATCTAAAAACTAGTTTCAATTTCAATTTTTTGAAAATTTTTTATAATATGTTGAAAACAAAGATAAAAACCCTCCTACCAAACAGGCTCCTAGCCACCTAATTTTTAGGGATCGGCAAAATTCATCATCTTGCTCCCCTCACTTTTCAAGGGTGGACAAGGGTAACTTGGTGTTGAACAAAAAAGAAGAAGAAAAAAAGGACAAATTTGTCATCCCCTCCTCATTAAATACATTGCAACCACTTAGTTGACCGTATTAATGAGGAAATAACCATGAATAGTGCTCCACAGCTCACATCATAATGTAAAAATCTTCTAGCAAGGTTTTCATAGGACAAGTATCAGGAAAGCCTGATTCTAACCCTCCAAATGTAAAGTCTAGATGCACTTTGGCTAAACTATATAAAGCCAAGAAACACTTGGATTGGGGGGAGCTCTTTTGGGAAGAAAAAGAGAAAAGAGAAAATAGAGAGAGATTATCCAATTGTAACCTCTTCCTCGAACCAAATCCGAGAACGAACACTTAGCCATTTCAGGGCTTTTTTCTAGTTAAATATTGTTACTAAACATAGGAGACTGGTCTGATTCTCAATTTCTGTCGCGTAATGGGTAATTAAAGGTTGGCCTTGCATTCCACTTCTAAAAATTAATTGTGTGAGCAAACAATAATACGATTAATGCCAACTTATTTTCTTTGTTTTACTTTTTGCCCGCCACAATATATATTAATTAAATACATATTTAAATAAAATATAAGGTTAAAATGCAAAATTCACCCTCTATGTTTCACATGAATTCATTTTAATTCTTTAAGGTTCGTTTGGTTGGAGGGGTGAAAAAGTAGATTTTAATTTCTTTTCTTTTTGTTTGGTTAGAAGTAAAAAAGTGGAGGGATGGAAAAAATGAGTTTGAATAAATTTACTCATATACTTTTGTTAAAGAATGATGCCCAATTATAACAAAAAAGTGACAAATAACAAAAAATAAAAAATAAAAAGAGCAATCACCCAAATTTATTAAAAAAAAAATCATGTAAAAAAAAAAAAATCACGTCTAGTTAAAAAAAAAAAGAACAACTATCATGTTAGGCCCTAGAAAATCAAAAGAAAAAAAGAGAGGCAATGTTACTGTCATAAAAATAAAATAAAATAAAATAAAAGAAGAAGAAGAAAAAGAAAATGAAAAAAAGAGGCAATGTCATTGCCCAGGAAAAAAAAAGTACTCATGTATGAGAACATGGACATTTTTGTCAATCAAGAAAAAATACATCTCCAGTCAGTTTTCTCCACATTTTGGAGAGAAAATATTTTGGTGGGCCCAGGAAAAAAACACTTGAGCTCCACCATTTATTTTCTTTCATTTCCACTCAACCAAACACACCTCAAAAAAGTTTTCCTTCTTATTTTTTCTTCAAAGTTTTCCATCTACCTTTTTTCACTTCGAAACAAATATACCCTTAACTTTGCTTTCATTCATTTCAATCATTTAAGTTTTAAATTTATTAAATTAAGGCCTTTTTATCAACTTTTGTAAGATGGGGCATCTTCCTTGTATTTAAATATTAATTTAAAAATGTTATTTAACTTTTAATATATATTTTTCATTTATATTTATTTTTCTTACTTTTAGAGATATAAAATTAATAATTAAGCTTTGTTTTCAAATTCCGCGAGCTCTTTCTTTTCCATTTAATTTACCCCTAATCCATTAATCCTTTCATCTTCATGAATATTATCTTCATTTTCGTTAAATGTTTTCAAGTTTTGCTAACATTTTTTTTCAATTGATTTTATGGTTAATCTACTAATCATGTAATTGGAAAATTTAATTAATTTATAATTTGAATATTTTTTTGTTAACATCTGGGATAGGATTATATACTACATAGAATTTTTGGACGTGGATCATCTCATAAAGGAACAAAGAAATTGATGTTGGAATTTTGTTTTAAAAAATAAAAAAGGTGTAGATAAGTATGAAATGTAGAGGTCTGTGATTACTTTTTTTGGGCTTTGTTTATAAAACCTATGTTACTTTTAATATTTGTTTGATGGTTCCTCAGTTAATTTTTATCTTCCATACACTAGTAGTACACAACAACCCACAATCTGAGCTCATTATACGACACGAGAAGATTGTGTGTTAGGCTTCAATCCAATCCATTTGTATTTACAGAAATCAGGATATGGATTTGCATATTAACAAAAAAATGTGTTTCTTTATTTCAAAAAAGCTTCTTAATGAATACTTAAAAAAAAAAAAAAAAAAAAAAAAAAAACTACACCATTAAAAATTATAAAATAAAAAACCTAAATGTAGGTTCTTTTTTTACCATGTCAAGTCGACCGTTTGGCTTGAGGCTTATCTTCTGGGTCAGTCCTATATTCTTGGAATCACTCGCAACATTAAAAGATCACATAGAAAATTTTCGGCAAAAATCTTTGAGATGCCCACTTTCTATGTAAACAAACAGGGAATACAGGTAGTAATATATATGGATTGAGCAAAACCTCATTGACGTACACCAGAAAAGCCTTCCTAGTGGAGTCCCTGAGATTCTGAAAAATGCTCATAATCTAATATTCTAGGAAGCACGGGTGCGTTTCGAGATTCGGGTGCGGGTGCGGGTGCGGGTGCGGGACTCGGCAATTTTTTAAAAAGGTGGGTGCAGGTGCGGCGGGACTCGGCGATTAAAAAATTATTAATAATATTTTTATTTATATTTTTAATATATTGCTAAGCATAATTTTTCACATTATATAAACATATACCAAATTTAATAACTAAAACATGATGTTCATAAATAAAATACAACCCACAAGATTAAAACTAAAAGTCTAAAACATTCCATGATGTTCGAAAATTAGAATACAACTCACAAGATTGAAACTAAAACAAAATAAAAGATAATCAACAACACAATCAAATACCAACATCATCATCCTCAACATCAATTGCTTCACTTCGAACTTCACTTTCACTAGTAGTAGCACTAGTGCTAGCATTCCCAATAACCACGGCCTCCAACTCTGGCTCATCGAGTGTAAGGGCTGCATTCTCAAGAATTCCTGCTCCTCCATGCATGTCACTCTCATTCCAAGAGTCTCCAGCAATATCCCACATCTTTGTTGCTGAATGTACATATTCCTCATTGTGCCTTGACAAGAGTCGAAGATTAGAATGCACACATACCAAATCCTCAGCGCGTGCAGGAGTCATTTTGTTTCTTTTTAAGGAATGAATAAATTTGTATGTGCTCCAATTCCTCTTAGAGCATGAGGATGAACAAGGTTGTCCAAGAAGTTTAAGAGCAAGAGTTTGAAGATTTGGAAATGCGGAGCCATGGTATTGCCACCAAATCAAAGGTTGTAAGGTCCACCTATCTGTCAAGGCTTCTGGTGAAGGAAACCTCCCTCCTGAAAATGTAGCAAACTCAGACTTCACCACCGGCTTTAATTCATTCTCATCTTGAAAGTATCGATCCAAACACTTGCTCATTTCCATAGAAATTTCATGATCCCGATGTGGAGGGATGCATTTTGGATTCTCCGAAAGCCATTCAATGGAGTAATACCTAGTTAAAGATTAAAAAACAAATATAGATGAAACATGGGTTTTACTAGAAGGGTGAAGTAAGGAAAATAGAAAATAAATATACTTACTTAGGATTTAAGGAATGAGCCAAGCAATGTAGTGGCGTACAATTTTTAGTCCATCGATCAATGAGTATATCATACACCACACCCCAAAATGAGCTATACTGATCATCTTCCAAGCCTTCGTGCCGATATATTACTGCCTTCACCTTCTCTATCATTAAATCCCACATCTCATACACAAGATGAAGACAAGGCTTATCTGTGTCGGCTATGCGTAACATATCATAAATGGGTGCTGTGAATTTAAGGATATAATCAATATTATCTCACCAAAGATCACTTAGAATCAAATCTTTCACCTTTTGAGCTTTTCCAACATCATCCTCCCTATAAGAAGCCCATTGGTCACTAATAGCCATGGCTTGAAGACATCTTTTTATCAACTTCAACCTTTTCAGCATTACAACAACTGAAGCAAATCTAGTATCAGCAACTTGGAGCAATTTTAATGGACAAAATTCATTAAACATTGCCAATCTCATTGAATGGTTCATGATAAAAACACGTATGAAAGATACATCATCAGCAATACGTGTAATCCAACTACATTTCTCATATGTAACTTCATTCTTTTCAGTGTTTTTTGCTGCACAAATATTCTTCAAAGCTAGATTGAGAGTGTGGACAACACAGGGTGTCCAAAATATTTTAGAATACTCACCTTCAATAAGAGCTCCAGCAGACTTTATCACACTAGCATTATCAGTGATGACTTGGACAACTTTTTCATGTCCAATCTCTTTTATAGCATCCTTCAACACCCCAGCAATATAATGCTTATCTTTGAACTCACCTGACCCATCAATTGCCTTTATAAACACTGGACCCCCATCTGATACAGCCATAATATTAATAAGAGGCCTCCTTTGTGGATCTGACCATCCATCAGAAACTATACTTACACCATTTTCAAGCCAAGCATCCTTAATGGGTTTCAAAAATCTTTCAACATGAGCTCTTTCTTTTTGCAAAAGTGTTGTTCTCAAGGCATTGTATCTAGGAGGAACATAACCCGGAATGTTATGGGTAGCAGCATATGCATAGGAACTACGATAATATGGGTTTCTTGCAAAATGAAAAGAAAGCCCACCGGTATAAAACATCCTAGCAATTCTACTATCCAAATCATATCTAGCATTATTTTGGAATGCTTTCTCCAAAGTAGAATTCATCACCTTTCTCCTCTTACCATCACCCGAATTTGTACTATCACTCCCTTCATATCTTCAAAATGGGGAAATAGGTGCAGGCCCACGGCCTGGAGGAGGTGGGGGTAAGGGAATTTGACTTCTCCGATCCCTCTCTAACTTATCATTCTCAACTTGGTCATGCATTCGCTGCATTTCCAGCCTATGGCTCGGTGTCACATTAGGGCATGCTCTAATTCCTTTGCCAGAAATTTTTAATAAATGAGCCTTAACCCTAGAATAGGATCCTACAAAAATACTACCACAGTAGTTACACTTAAAGTATGTGTTTCCACCTGATTTAACAGAGGCACCAGGTGGTTTTTCTACTTTAGTCACATACTGCCAAAGAGGAGATTCTTCATTTGGCACTTCTTGATTAGATGATGGTGAAGATTCTGTGCTAGCAACTTCATCCATTGTAAATTCAATAGATTCAATTTAACCTATTAAGTATTAACTAAATAAATTAGCAATAAATCAAACCCAGTTCACAGAACACAAATCACAAATCAGTCACAACTCACAAATCAAACTAACTAACAAATCACAAATCAAACTATTAACTAACAAATAATAACAAACAAATTTAACCTACAAATAATAACTATTAACTAACAAATCACAAATCAAACTAAGATTGAATAAGGTACCTGAGTTGAGAATGCGTGAGAGAGAGCTGAAGTTGGGATGGCTGTGTGGTTGTGTGGCTGTGTCTAGACTCTAGAGTGGCTGGGATGCACGGACTGAGTGAGTCAGTGAAGCAGCCGAGCAACTAGAGCACAGAGAGAAGAGAGAGACGAGCGATGGAGATTGGAGTGAGGGAGGGAGTAAGTCAGTGAAGCAGCCGAGCAACCAGAGAGCATAGAGAGAAGAGAGAGACGAGCAATGGAGATTGGAGTGAGGGAGGGAGTGAGCACTGAGCAGCCCAGCAAGGTAGCAACCAGAGAGCACAGAGAGAAGAGAGAGCCGAGCTATGGAGAGCGATGGAGGGATGGAGTGTTTTGGAGTTTCTGTACAAACTAAGTGTGTGTGAGAGTGTTTTAGGTTTTAGGTTAAGTCAAATGGTGCGTTTTGCACCCTTTTTTTTTTTTTTTTTTTTTTTTTTTTTTTAATTTCGGCCTAAACCGGCCGAAATGGCCGAAACGGCCCGAATCGAGCCGAGTTGGCCCGATTTGAGCCACGTCGGCGCCGAATCGGCTTCGCAACGTGGCCGACGCGGCCCGACGCGGCACGGACACGCGGTCAACGGTGTCCGCGGCGCGTCGCCGCGTCGGTGCGCGTCGGACGCGGGTGCGGCGCCTCTGGCGCCGCACCCGTGCTTTCCAGCTAATATTATTATTATTATTATTTTTCAAAACACACTGAGAAAGAGAAGAGCATAACATTTTTTTAAGTTTTATAGAAGAGAGACAGAGGGATTTCGGGACCTGGTGAAATTGATGCCAACTGTGGAGAAAACTTCTGCCCTTTGAAGTCATTCCTTTAAGATTGAGATTGAACTACGGCAATATGGGTTTTGGCGGTACATGACCAGAAGTATGGGAAAGAGAGGAGATTGAAACAGAAAAGAAATGAGCAAGAGGTAAAAAGCGATGAGTTTGTGTAATCGAGGAGACATTCGGTCATCCTAAGAGACTTGAAGAGGAAAGGTTGTGGAAAGAGTAAATATGACAATTAATGTTTTTATTGTAGAGAAACCACTTATACAAATCTTCAAATGGCAGAACCTCATCCTTTCCTGCATGAGGCATTTGCTTATATATATATATATATATATTGATTAATTGATGAATGAGACCTCAATTATCAAATAAAGAGGCCACAAATGCCTTATTGTTTGCTTAAACTCTACATAACACTGCACCATTAGAAGAGTAAGCCCACACTTTTGCACCATCAAGGAGTAATGAGTTCATAGAATAATCACCACTCATTTATTAAATGCCAAACTCCTTTCCAAGGTGAACTGGAAAGACATAGAATCGAGAAGGCCCATCTTAAATCTAGAATCATGATGAGAAATTGCATACATAGGCACTAAAAACCAACGGCCCAACCCCCTTCTCATAGCCTACACACCTACCACTTCAGCCAAGCCAAAAAGCACACTTCGTTGTTGTGCAATGTTCCTGCCATATAAGCTTAAAAAAAAAAAAGTCTCAAACTTAAATACTACCAAAAATCGATCATTAAATTACAAAACAAACATGTAAAATTATAGCTTACCTGCCAAAACAGAACCACTGTAGTGCCAAAAAAGACGCATATGTTCTTCTGGGGCTTCATATCAAGTGACCTAGCTCGTGTATAAGCAATATAGCAATGTGGGTCTTCCCACAACCTCTTCCCAAATATACAATTATATACTCATCCAAAGCTTTCTGGCTTAGCTCTAACTGGTACCTTTAGAAAACATTTATACAAAACAACATAACCCACAATAAGCTCTTCCTATTTTCTTGGGGGAAAATGCATTTTATTCCAAGGAAAGAAATTGCCAGCAAAGCCAAACACAACTGGCTTGCTTAAGCCGTGCTTATGTGTTCTGAAAACAAAACATAGGAAAAAATCACCAGCATTTTGTCACTCTTTCAATTTCTATGAAAGATAAGAAAACAAAATTTATATGTTCCAAAGGGAACCCAGAAAGTTGAGAACTCAAGAACTAAGTCTAGCACCACTATTTCAGCTCATATTAGTCAAGCATTACAATTGCGCAAAACTAAAACATCAGAACAAGATAGAATTCAAAAGTTTTTTACCTTTTCTACATTAATTTTCCTCAAGTTTCCTTGCAGCCAAACAGAGAAATAGTCACATGCAAGAAAAAAAAATGTGTACCAAGAAAAAAAGACAGTTTATGGGAAAAGAAAAGGATAACACACATAAGAAAATTAGTAGATAGTTGAAAAAAAAATAACATACTTTCTGGTGACCTTCCTGGAATCTGTCAGTTTTTGAGTTGTTGAACCCAGTTCCATTCCATCACCATCACTGCCATTGGCCTCTTTGTTTGAGTTTCCTTGTTATTGTGTGCATGAATTGAAATTCCCAATTCAATTTTCAATTAGATTAGGTTGCTGTATCCACTTTGGGTGTGGTGTGTCTATATCATTAGAGGTACCTTCTCCACTAGGTCCAGCCCCTTCCCTATCATAGTCATCATGGCTTCCCTTAATTATGGTATCTCTGGCTGAACCGTCAAAATCATCCTCATAAGAAGCGATGCTACAGCTGCTAGACCCAACCATAGTTTGTTTAAGATCTTCAACGTCTTGCTTGAATACCAAATGGGCCTCGTATTTTGTAACCTCCAATCCTGGACCCTAGGTTTTAAATTCAATCTTAATATCACTGAATCCATTAGCATTGCTTTTACTCCATGCTTTTTCCCAGTCCTTGTGAAAGAATTGAGAGGGCAAATATTGCAGCCAAAGGTGATACAGTTCAATCTTACCAAATTCTTCAGAAAAGCCATTGGCCACTCCAAAAATTTGGTAATTGTTAAATTTAATGGAACATGAAAGCTTATGTGTATATTTATTGTTGTGCAGATAGCACCCCAAGACTCCAATCAATAACTGTAAATAAGTGGAAATTAAATAACAAGTACACACAAAGAACACAAGAATTTACGTGGTTCGGCAAACTGCCTACCTTCACGGAGACAACAGAGAAATTTCACTATAAAAATAGGGAAATACAATAATGCACAAAAACACTCTCAAGAAACCCAATTCCCAATACACCCTAACTCTCTCTCACCCATAAGACAAGAAAATACTATTCTTCTTCTTATGCGGCTGTTGCTAGGTTATTAGGAATTACTCTCAAATTCTCTCTTGCCGTTCAACACAAACCTAATATATATATATATATATATATATAGGTCGGCTATCACTAGGAATTATATTCCTAGTTGAATTCGGTCAACTGCGATCGACTTAGACAAACATGGGCTTGTGGCAGTTCAAGCCACACACGGGCCCAGTTCAACAAATCTCCACCTTAGCTTGAATTGATCAAGTTACACGAGCAAACTCCTCCATCGCCTCCACTTTAGCCCTTAAGGGCTTACAAGCTGCAAACATCAACCAAGTCCAAGTAGCCCTTGAACTTGTTTGTTGGAATTGGCTTTGTCAACATACTAGATGATTCCCAAGTCTTATTCTTCTATAGTGACCCCATCTCTTCTACATCCTTGTAAGACAATGGATCTCCACTACTAGTTATGAGAGCAAAGCTAACCATGTCTTCAAAGCCATATTTCTGTGGTGTTTTGTGAACCCGCTTCTCTCTACCTTTAGCAATTAAATAAGACTATTCTTGTTGCTGCTGTGGATCAATCTCAACATCACTCTTATCACTGGGTGAACTATTCTCGTCAAACTCCACCTTAACAGTTAATTTCTCCTGTGGACTATCATCACATGTCTCTGCTTCATTCTGTTTCAACATAAAGGTTTCATCAAATATGACATCTCTGCTAGTCACCGTTTTATTTGAGATTGGATCCCAAAGCCTGTAGCCTTTAGCACCTTTTTCAAAACCAAGAAATACGCATTTTCTTAACTTCGAATCCAATTTAGAACGCTCTCCACTCTGCACATGCACATAAGCTGGAAAACCAAAAAATTTTAGACTCGAATAATCAATTGGTCTACTTGACCAAACCTCTTCTGGAATCTTGAAATCTATAACTGATGATGGAGATCTATTAATAATAAAGCTTGCTGTGTTAACTGTCTCTGCCTAGAACACCTTAGGCAACCTTGCATTCAATCTCATGCATTTGACTCTTTCTACTAAGGTTCTATTCATCTCTCCGCAACCCCATTCTACTGTGGAGTTCCTTTAGCTGTGAATTCACAAAATCTTATGAATTCTTTATCTCTATACTCTAGTCCATTATCTGTTCTAAGATATTTTATTTTCCTGCCAATTTGATTCTCAACCTGTGTTTTCCACCTTTTAAATATACCAAACACATTAGACTTATGCTTCATAAAATAAATCCATACCTTTCTAGAGTAGTCATCAATGAAACTGACGAAGTATTGAGCACCGCTGTGAGAAGAAACTGATACTGGGCCCCAAACATCTGAAAGAATATAGTCAAGAACACCTTTACTTGTATGAGAGCCTGTCTTGAAACTGACTCTATGCTGCTTCTCATACACACAATATTTGCAAAAGTCTAGCTTGCATGTCTTCACCCCTTTCAATAAATTTCTCTTGTGCAACTCTAACATACCACATTCACCAATATGGCCAAGTCACATATGCCATAATTTTGTGTCGCCAGTGCCGGACTCCACCGGAGTGGTGACTGCAACTCTTTCTATAACTGTGTTCCCAATCAATCTGTAAAGCGTGCTTAGTTTCTGTCCCTTCATCACCATCAAAGCACCTTTGGTAATCTTCATGATTCCACCCTTTGATGAGTATGAATAGCCCAAATCATCCAATACTCCTAAAGAAATTAAATTATTTCTAAGATCTAGAACATGTCTGACATTACTAAGAACTCTCACAACTCCATCGAACATCTTGATCTTTACGGTACCAATTCCAATAACCGGGCATGTACCATCATTACCCATTTGGACCATACCACCGTTGTAAGGCTTATACGTGTCAAACCAATCTTTCTTTGGAGTCATATGATATGAGCATGCTGAATCTAAAACCCATAGAACATTGTTACTTGATGAAACTGAAAGTAAATCTGCACCAACTTCACTGTCATCTGATGTTTCTTCAGCAACATTAGCTGATTCTGGGGGCTTCTTTCCGTTCTTCTTCTCCTCTAAATGCTCTTTCAACTCTTTACACTGATTCTTGTAATGCCCTTTCTTGTGACAATAAAAGCACTCTACATCTTTCTTTGCACGTGATTTAGATTGTGATCTGTTCCTGTTGGAATTTCGTCCTCTTGACCTGTTTCTACCCCTATTGCTTGACTCAGACTTTACAATAAGTCCATCAACCTGAGAACCATCACCATCTTGCTTCATCTTTATGTGTGACAAGAGAGCACTAGTCACCTCATCGAGTACTATAGTCTCTTTCCCGTACATCAACGTAGTCACTAAATGATCAAAACAAGTAGGAAGTGACGCTAACAAGAGTAATGCTTTATATTCGTCCTCATAATTCACCCTAAAACTTGACAATTGGGTATTCAACATGTTAAACGTGTTGAGATGCTCCAACAGATCTGAACCTTCCTTCATATGTAAACTGTATAGTTACTTCTTCACGTACAACTTGTTCGTTAGATTCTTTCTCACATAAAGACCTTCTAGTTTTTCCCAAACCTCCTTTGCGGTCTTTGCTTCTAGGATGTTATGAATGACCTTTTCACTTAGGTTGAGACAAATAGCGCTAGTTGCTTTCTCATCCATCTCTACCCATTCTACATCCTTCATCGTTTCCAGTTTCTTCTCCTTCCCAAGCAAAGCCTTATGAACTCCTTATTGAATTAGGAGATCCTTCATCCGCCTTTGCCAAAGAGAAAAATTTCTCTTACCACAAAACTTCTTTACATCATACTTTATGCTTGACATCTTTACTATATTCAAATGACTGAATCCTAACCTTGCTTTGATACCACTTGTTGTGCAGATAGCACCCCATGACTCCAATCAATAATAGTAAATAAATGGAAATTAAATAACAAGTACACACAAAGAATACAAGAATTTACGTGGTTCGGCAAACTGCCTACCTCCATGAAGAGGACTGAGAAATTTCACTATAAAAATAGGGAAACACAATAGTGCACAAGAACATTTTTTAAGAAACCCAATTCCCAATACACCCTAACTCTCTCTCACCCACAAGACAAGAAAATATTATTCTTCTTCTTATGCGGCTGCTGCTAGGTTATTAGGAATTACTCTCAAATTCTCTCTTGCCATTCAACACAAACCTAATATAAATTCAACTGTGACCGACTTAGACAAACATGGGCTTGTGGCAATTCAAGCCACACAAGGGCCCAGTTCAACATTTATTATGCCCCAGATCTTCAAAATCAAGTTGCTCAAATGGACTATGTAGGCAGAATACGAAAACAATGCACATAGCAATTCCTATCAATTTCTTACAAAAATCTGAAGGCATTTGCAGACTCACTGAAGCCCCCACATTTTGGTGTCTAAACAGTTTCAGAATTTTACCTCCAAGAACATAGATATAATGTGCCAATTTGTCTTGCCTATAGTAATGCTGAAATATGCAAATAATGATGCTTAGAACTTTGTGTGCGTGCACGAGAGAGAGAGAGAGAGAGAGAGACCTTGTCATTAATAAAGTAATGTCTTAGCATTGTTGACATGTAACCATAGCCTTCATTTTCAATCAATTTGACACAATTCAGGAGTTGAAGTTATGGCTAAAAATCATATTTTGATCTAGATGATAATGTTTCCAGTGAGGTACACTGTTTTGCATCAATATACTTAATGTTTGATGGAAGCTTTGGCAATGATTGAAGATTTGACCAACCACGCAGAAAAAGATCTTATAGATTTGATAGTTGAATCATACTTTTAGGAAGCCAAATAAATTCATTTCCCTCTAGATTTAATATTAACAAGGAAGACAAGCAATCAAAAGCATCAGGAATTGCTTGAAGATTGCAATGACTTAGGTCCAGTTTCGTCAAGGACAATAAGCCTGCTAAAGAACACTTTAAGATGGCCATGGGATCTGGACCTCTTCTTTGTTGTATGAAAGGAAAACTGAAGAGTTTATTCAAAGATTTAAATGATAGCCCTTTACATCCACGAAGAGAGAGTTTTTTGAGATTTTTTAAGAGTCTGATGGATGTAGGTAGCATTCTTATAGCAGATCCACTCAGATCTAACTCCTCCAAGCCTTTAAGATTTCCCAAATTCTCTGGTAGTTCTTCAAGTTTTGAGCAGCCAGATAAAGTGAGAATTTTTAGAGACAACGAACTATAACAAGCATTCGGAAGACTTGAAAGGTTTTTGTAGTCTCTTAGATCCAATTGAATAAGGCTAGTTAAATGCTCCACTGCCATTGGTAGATCTTTTATAGCAGTCTCGTTTAAATAAATTTCAGACAAACATGGCAAATTTCCTACAATCTTTGGAAACTTCTTTAATCTTGAACAGCTAGAAAGAATAATAACTTCAAGAGATTCCAAGTTGATCTTGTGAGGAAGTCTTTCAAGACTCTTGCAACCAAACACATCTAATCGAATAAGCTGTTTGAAGAATCAATTGCTTAAGATTTCGGACTCCATTTAAATTGGGGGTCTCAATCAAGTTTTGAGAGTTACGCAAGTCAATGAGTTTTAACTGATTCAAAATCTGTTATAAACCAATAAAAAATTAAATAAACTCAAGCCTTAATGAAAAGGAATAAAATACAAAATTGAATAAGTGAATCTTACCATATTTCCATTCTATAGTCGTTTGATGCTGCTGCAATGCATTTTCAATTCAACAAGTTTGTTTGGTTGGAAGTTGGTTGGCATGGAGCTTAAAGGATATCCATGCCATTCTATAATGTGTAACTCATTAGAAAGACAATTGAGGCCTTGTTGAAATTTCACATTACCCATATCACCCACTTTAAGCAATCTCATTTTTTTCATCTTTGAGAAGATTTCAGCATCCAAGTGCTCCTCTTTTTGAATAGGTGCGTTTAGCATTATACCTTCAACTACCTCTGTTCCCTAATAACCAATATTAATGAAATTAGAATAATTGGAGATCCTTAGAAGAATTTGTAAGAATATATGTACTTTTCTAAGTTTAGGTCTAGACAAGTCAACTTACAGTATTATTCTTCAATACATGAAGGACGTCCTAATAAAGCCATAACCTAGTACGTCTACCAGGCTCTTTAGATCCACGATGAACCATATCTTGATCCATTTCTTGTAGTAAATCATGCATCCACAAAGCTCCATTTTCATTAATGGTTATGAGCGATTTGTCCATCAAAACACCAATATTGTAGTCTAGATAGTAACCAAAACTTTATAATATCTCTCTTATGCAATCTTTGTTCTCTCTTTTGAAAAAACATGCAATATCTGAAAATAATTCTTTTTGGGTTTCCATTAGCCCATCAAAACTTATTTGAAGAATGTCCAGAATTTTTTTTTCAAGTTCCGCTTTTATTTTATCTTTGAGACTTTCCCATTCATCAATGCTTTTGGTAAACAACAAAGAACCTAAAACTTTAAGAGCTAAATGGAGGCCTTTAGTGTAATTCACAAAATACATACACAAATCCACATAATTTTCTTTAGGATGGGGTTTCTTGAAAGCACTCAAACTAAAGAGTTGCAAAGCTTCATTTGGATTCAAACCCTTTGCTGTATATATGTAATTCACACCACTTCTTTTCAACAATTGGCTATCTCTGCTTGTTACAATGATTCTACTCCCTGGACCAAACCAATCAAGGTTCCCAACCAAAGCTTCTAATTGTTTTTGGTCCTCAACATCATCAAGAACAATAAGAACCTTCTTACCATGTAATCTATTCCCTATGATATTGACCCCTCATGAACATTCCATATCTTTATTTCACTTTCCATAAAGATGTTAGAAAGAAGTTGTTTTTGTAAAGAAACTAGATGTTGATTTTCAGTTTTTTCTCTTACATCAGCAATATAGCTGCTAGCTTCAAAGCTACTTGAAATTCTTTCAAAAATTTCTAATGCAAGAGTTGTTTTACTGATTCCACCCATCCCGCAAATTCCTACAATGCGAACACCACCCGACCTTTCATCTAAATATAAATCCAACATTTCCCTCACACGGGATTCTATTCCAACTAGATCCTTGGAAATAGTACTTGAGAATGTGAATATCACTTCGCTACATATCCTTCGAACGATGTCTTGGATAACTTCTGCTTCAGACCTGCATTGAAGATAGCATAACAATAAATTTGATGACAGTATAGTATAGCATAAATA
Source organism: Quercus variabilis (assembly GCA_030445155.1). Classification (NCBI taxonomy): domain Eukaryota; kingdom Viridiplantae; phylum Streptophyta; class Magnoliopsida; order Fagales; family Fagaceae; genus Quercus; species Quercus variabilis. The sequence continues at coordinate 48,685,434 of CP129454.1, forward strand.
CATGAGACAACATTCAAAACTTAATCTTAGATTCGTTCAGTAGCAAAAGGGGAATTCGAAAAGTGTTTAATATAGCACCGTAATCGAGGTTTGATTTGTTTGTTGTCCTACAGTCCAAGCGAGAGCCTCAAGTTTCCTTCTAACTAAAATAGTGTAATGAGTTGAGATTGTGCTTAATTTTAGTAAGTCATTTGTTGTATGTTTCTTGGATTTAATTTTCATACTCCTTTTTTTTTTTTTTTTCTTTTTCTTTAATCTTCACAATATGAAAAAGCAACAAATGCACCAATTAGATTATTTACTATATATTTCCACATATGGCCTGTTTACTTGTCCAAAACATATTAACTGTTCACCAAAGAAATTCTACAAGAAATGTAAATTAGTGAGACAATAATTGAGGTTAAAAAGATTAGTCATCATTAGCCATAGTGATATTTGTCATAGTCATGGACATGAATGGTTGAAAATCATACCAATAGCCATTTAAATCCGAATTTGAAAATATTTCTCCTATTTGTTTATTTCCAAAGTGTGTTTTGACCTCAAATTTTACAATATTCTTGATTTGTTATAAATACTTATTAAATTCTTAGTTTTTTTTTTTTTTTGATAAGATTAAATTCTTAGTTTTAACCTGGAAAGCACGGGTGCGGCGCCAGAGGCGCCGCACCCGCGTCCGACGCGGCGACGCGCCGCGGACACCGTTGACCGCGTGTCCGTGCCGCGTCGGCCACATGGCGAAGCCGATTCGGCGCCGACGCGGCTCAAATCGGGCCGACTCGGCTCGATTCGGGCCGTTTCGGCCATTTCGGCCGTATCGGCCGAAACCGCCGATACGGCCGGTTCAGGCCGAAATTTAAAAAAAAAAAAAAAAAAAAAAAAAGGTGCAAAACGCACCGTTTGACTTAACCTAAAACCTAAAACACTCTCACACACACTCAGTTTGTACAGAAACTCCAAAACACTCCATCCCTCCATCGCTCTCCATAGCTCGACTCTCTCTTCTCTCTGTGCTCTCTGGTTGCTGCCTTGCTGGGCTGCTCAGTGCTCACTCCCTCCCTCACTCCAATCTCCATTGCTCGTCTCTCTCTTCTCTCTGTGCTCTCTGGTTGCTCGGCTGCTTCACTGACTTACTCCCTCCCTCACTCCAATCTCCATCGCTCGTCTCTCTCTTCTCTCTGTGCTCTAGTTGCTCGGCTGCTTCACTAACTCACTCAGTCCGTGCATCCCAGCCACTCTAGAGTCTAGACACAGCCACACAGCCATCCCAACTTCAGCTCTCTCTCACGCATTCTCAACTCAGGTACCTTATTCAATCTTAGTTTGATTTGTGATTTGTTAGTTAATAGTTATTATTTGTAGGTTAAATTTGTTTGTTATTATTTGTTAGTTAATAGTTTGATTTGTGATTTGTTAGTTAGTTTGATTTGTGAGTTGTGACTGATTTGTGATTTGTGTTCTGTGAACTGGGTTTGATTTATTGCTAATTTATTTAGTTAATACTTAATAGGTTAAATTGAATCTATTGAATTTGCAATGGATGAAGTTGCTAGCACAGAATCTTCACCATCATCTAATCAAGAAGTGCCAAATGAAGAATCTCCTCTTTGACAGTATGTGACTAAAGTAGAAAAACCACCTGGTGCCTCTGTTAAATCAGGTGGAAACACATACTTTAAGTGTAACTACTGTGGTAGTATTTTTGTAGGATCCTATTCTAGGGTTAAGGCTCATTTATTAAAAATTTCTGGCAAAGGAATTAGAGCATGCCCTAATGTGACACCGAGCCATAGGCTGGAAATGTAGCGAATGCATGACCAAGTTGAGAATGATAAGTTAGAGAGGGATCGGAGAAGTCAAATTCCCTTACCCCCACCTCCTCCAGGCCGTGGGCCTGCACCTATTTCCCCATTTCGAAGATATGAAGGGAGTGATAGTACAAATTCGGGTGATGGTAAGAGGAGAAAGGTGATGAATTCTACTTTGGAGAAAGCATTCCAAAATAATGCTAGATATGATTTGGATAGTAGAATTGCTAGGATGTTTTATACTGGTGGGCTTTCTTTTCATTTTGCAAGAAACCCATATTATCGTAGTTCCTATGCATATGCTGCTACCCATAACATTCTAGGTTATGTTCCTCCTGGATACAATGCCTTGAGAACAACACTTTTGCAAAAAGAAAGAGCTCATGTTGAAAGACTTTTGAAACCCATTAAGGATGCTTGGCTTGAAAATGGTGTAAGTATAGTTTCTGATGGATGGTCAGATCCACAAAGGAGGCCTCTTATTAATATTATGGCTGTATCAGATGGGGGTCCAGTGTTTATAAAGGCAATTGATGGGTCAGGTGAGTTCAAAGATAAGCATTATATTGCTGGGGTGTTGAAGGATGCTATAAAAGAGATTGGACATGAAAAAGTTGTCCAAGTCATCACTGATAATGCTAGTGTGATGAAGTCTGCTGGAGCTCTTATTGAAGGTGAGTATTCTAAAATATTTTGGACACCCTGTGTTGTCCACACTCTCAATCTAGCTTTGAAGAATATTTGTGCAGCAAAAAACACTGAAAAGAATGAAGTTACATATGAGAAATGTAGTTGGATTACACGTATTGCTGATGATGTATCTTTCATACGTGTTTTTATCATGAACCATTCAATGAGATTGGCAATGTTTAATGAATTTTGTCCATTAAAATTGCTCCAAGTTGCTGATACTAGATTTGCTTCAGTTGTTGTAATGCTGAAAAGGTTGAAGTTGATAAAAAGATGTCTTCAAGCCATGGCTATTAGTGACCAATGGGCTTCTTATAGGGAGGATGATGTTGGAAAAGCTCAAAAGGTGAAAGATTTGATTCTAAGTGATCTTTGGTGGGATAATATTGATTATATCCTTGAATTCACAGCACCCATTTATGATATGCTACGCATAGCCGACACAGATAAGCCTTGTCTTCATCTTGTGTATGAGATGTGGGATTCAATGATAGAGAAGGTGAAGGCAGTAATATATCGGCATGAAGGCTTGGAAGATGATCAGTATAGCTCATTTTGGGGTGTGGTGTATGATATACTCATTGATCGATGGACTAAAAATTGTATGCCACTACATTGCTTGGCTCATTCCTTAAATCCTAAGTAAGTATATTTATTTTCTATTTTCCTTACTTCACCCTTCTAGTAAAACCCATGTTTCATCTATATTTGTTTTTTAATCTTTAACTAGGTATTACTCCATTGAATGGCTTTCGGAGAATCCAAAACGCATCCCTCCACATCGGGATCATGAAATTTCTATAGAAAGGAGCAAGTGTTTGGATCGATACTTTCAAGATGAGAATGAATTAAAGCCGGTGGTGAAGTCTGAGTTTGCTACATTTTCAGGAGGGAGGTTTCCTTCACCAGAAGCCTTGACAGATAGGTGGACCTTACAACCTTTGATTTGGTGGCAATACCATGGCTCTGCATTTCCAAATCTTCAAACTCTTGCTCTTAAACTTCTTGGACAACCTTGTTCATCCTCATGCGCTGAGAGGAATTGGAGCACATACAAATTTATTCATTCCTTAAAAAGAAACAAAATGACTCCTGCACGCGCTGAGGATTTGGTATATGTGCATTCTAATCTTCGACTCTTGTCAAGGCGCAATGAGGAGTATGTACATTCAGCAACAAAGATGTGGGATATTGCTGGAGACTCTTGGAATGAGAGTGACATGCATGGAGGAGCAGGAATTCTTGAGAATGCAGTCCTTACACTCGATGAGCCAGAGTTGGAGGCCGTGGTTATTGGGAATGCTAGCACTAGTGCTACTACTAGTGAAAGTGAAGTTCGAAGTGAAGCAATTGATGTTGAGGATGATGATGTTGGTATTTGATTGTGTTGTTGATTATCTTTTATTTTGTTTTAGTTTCAATCTTGTGAGTTGTATTCTAATTTTCGAACATCATGGAATGTTTTAGACTTTTAGTTTTAATCTTGTGGGTTGTATTTTATTTATGAACATCATGTTTTATTTATTAAATTTGGTATATGTTTATATAATGTGAAAAATTATGCTTAGCAATATATTAAAAATATAAATAAAAATATTTTTAATAATTTTTTAATCGCCGAGTCCCGCCGCACCCGCACCCACCTTTTTCAAAAATTGCCGAGTCCCGCACCCGCACCCGCACCCGCACCCGAATCTCGAAACGCACCCGTGCTTCCTAGGTTTTAACATTAGCTTATATAGTATGGTTTTTTTATCTTCACCGTTGATTTGATTCATATTCTATTTAACTTTGGAGGTAATAGGTATTCGTGTTTGAAGTAAATTTTTTCTACAAAATCTAAGTTTTTATGATGATAATTCTAGTTAATTTATAATGGAAGTAGACCCAGATGGAAAAAAATAGAAAGAAAGAAAGATGCATCTATTATTCCAAATATATGCTGATGATTATTCTCAAAGCAAAATGACTAGAAATTTCTTCGTAGAGAAGGTGTTCACAAATTTTTCCTTTTTGAAATATTTAGCTTGTTGATATCTAATTTTTGTGAATAATGTCACTTGATAACAATAGAAAAGTGCTGATAAAAAATGATATGGTTATGACTGAATGAGATATCTAGTACGAAAAGAAGTATTTATGGGATTAAACCCTGCATATTACGATCTTTGGAAATCACAAGCCTATTGATTAAATATATGTCTAAACACATTGTCCTGATACTGGCCTAGTCTGACTCCTGCTATACTTCTCAGATAATAGGTATTAGACATTCTAAGGTGAAGAAAGGCAAGCATTTGACTTGAGGCAATAGGGCCGACTATAAAAAACAAAGCTTCCTTGACTCGACAATTCACTATAGAATGCAGATTGTCTACCAAGTTGTATCTTTCGGTTGGGGAAGCAGAGAGACCAATAGAGCAGCACATGTTCTAGCTCGCTGGTCTCTGCTTAATTTTGTATTGGGTTGTTTTGATCCTCTAAGAGGTCCCGTGGATTTTGTTCTCTCCATTTCTCAAGACTTGGATTCTGTATTGGATGTTTCCAGGTCTTGAAGTTTGTTTTATCAATAAAAGTTTATGTGAATATAAAAAAAAAAAAATAAAAAAAAAATGTTAATTCAGTAACAGACTACCATGCCTCAAACTAAGCAAAGGTTCTTCCACCAAAGTCCAACTCGAGTGTATAATTTCCTAAGTCATAATATTCATGGACAAAATTAAAATTTTCTCTTTTTCAAGTTAATCAACGGGAAAATCGGAGTAATTTTGTGGAAAATTACGATATTGATATAATAATGTGAACAAAGTAGTCAAGAAAAATGTAAAATGTTACCTGTGTTGTTTTACATGCCATCCAGATATATTGCCGACTTCTTTCAAAGCAGCTCTCCATGCTTGCAAATCCTCAATCTTAACTCTGGGATCTCTTTCATGCTTAGCAAAGGCTTCAGCAGAAGTCTGGTCCCGTGTAGCAAGAATACCCATCTGGTTACGTGCATCAGAGGGATTCACATGGTAAAAGACTGGCAAAATTGTCAACTTGTTCTGTTTCATGCATTCAACAATCTTTACTAGTTCAGCCAAGCACCACGCCGAAAAAGGGTAGTTTCTTGAGAGAACGACGATTGCAAACTTGGTCTCTTTTATTGCTTTTAAGAGTTCTGGTGAAATATTTTTTCCACGCTCAAGTTTCATATCGTCTATGAAGGTGATAATACCCTTAAGGTCCAAAGCAGCGTAGAGATGGCTAGTAAAACCGTTGCGGGTGTCTTCGCCGCGAAAGCTAAGGAACACATTGTATTTCCTATAAGGAGAGGAGAAGGAGTAAGCTGTTTGAGTTTCCATAGAAGGAATGGAAGCAATTGGATCAATGACCAAAAGTTTCAGTCACTCCCGCCAGTAAAAAAAAAAAAAAAAAACCACCAAATTAATGGCTTGTTTGGAAGTTTAGAGAGGGAGGAGAGTAGAGGGGAGTAGAGGGAAGGAGAGTAGTGGGGAGGAGAGTAGAGGAGAATGATTCACCTCCACTTTATTTGGATGTTTTTAAAATTAGTAAGGGGGAAGAGATTAATTAGCCCTTCTCCTTATGTAATTTTGTTAATATAATAAGGGTAAATTAGGTAATTTACTTAGTTAATAGTTTATATACTCTACTCCCCCTCCAAATCTCTCCAATTTGGGGGAATTAAAATTGGGAGGGCTAGAGGGAGTCCAAACTCCTCCAAACCCCTCCCCCTCATCCTTTAAAAAACTTCCAAATAAGGTAATTGCATTACTCTCCCTCTCTCTACTCTACTCCCCCTCCTTTTTTTAAACATCCAAACATGCTATAAAAGATAACCAAAAAAAAGAAACAAGAAATAGTTTTCAGTGCGTAAATCTGAAGAGCTGTTGACGGGCCTATTTTCGAAGATGAAAGCGAGTGAGGTTGAAACTGAATTGGGTTTGGGTTAGCGTTCAGCTGCAAACAGAGTGAGGAAGAACAAAAATAAGGTGAGAATTGGAGAGACAATAAATGGTCAAACACAAGTAATAAATAATAATATAGGAAATTTCGGAGTTGGTGCGCTTTTGTTTTTTTCATTTTGTAAAACCGTTCACATATTAAAGTTTTTAGTCATTTACAATTGGGTTCACATTCCCCTCCCAGGTGGTCCTTTGAAGTTGGAAAAAAAATAACTTTCCCTTCTTTTTAGAATATTTTAAGTTTATATAAGATTTTCTTTATTAAAATTTAACCATGATTAGTAAAAATATAACTTGCAAATTTAGAATAAAAATATAAAATTAATTAAATACTAAAATATTTTAAAATGATAAATCTCTTCACAATTCTAAAAAAGAAAAAGAAAAAGAAAAAGTAAAAATCATACTAACCTTAGTTTTGCTACTTTTCATTTCAGTTTTTTAAGTTTACTATCGGTCAAAAAGTCTTCTAAGTTTCAAAACACCCTAATTCAAATTTTCATTATCTTGTCATCTATTATTGTTGTTAAATTATCAAAATTACGTCATTTTGTCATTAATTAAAATTAAATTTTAAAATTTTAGTATTTATTTCTTAAAAATCATTAATTAAAAAAATCTAGAAATTAAAAGGAAAAGACAATTCGGTTAACCCACACACCCTGTAAAATCAAAATCCCCATACCTCAGAGAAAGTGAACAAAACAAACCAAAGTAAAACAAGAAACAAAGTTTTTACTTTTTAGAGAAGAAACTTGAAGGATGGCTTCATAGGCAACACTCAACAAAGAAGAAGGTCTAGAATGCAACTCAGGAAGTTAAATTTTATTTGTTTTAATATACAGAAGCATTTTCCCTCCATCCGTACATGGGAGATTGAGGTTTGAAATAAATTTTTTTGTATGTTGATTTTCGTTTTGCTTCATTAAGAGCATTCACATCAATATGTGTATTTTACACATCTATTTTTACACTAAAAACCTGCTTTTTCTATTTTACATATTCACTTTTAAAAACCACCCACATCAGTTCATTTATTTTACAAGATTTTTTAATAAAATATTCATTCTTCCCAATTTTTTTATTATTTCTCTCAACTACCTATTTACATACGCGTTCTCTCTCTCTCACTCTCTCTACCCATTTTTCTGATCTGTTGCTATCTCTCTATACTCATCTCTCTCTTTATCTCCATCTCAAATCTCCACAGCTTCACTCCTTAAACAACAAGACCCAATCTCCAAACAAAACCGGTCAGATCTCCACAACTTCACTCCTCAAACAATAAGACCCAATCTCCAAACAAAACCCATCTCTATACTCGGTCAGATCTCCGGCAAGCACCGATCGGTCAAATCTCTAGCAAGCACTGATCAGTCAGATCTCTAGCAAGCACCGATCGGTCATCTCTCTTTTTATCTCCATCTCTATACCGGTCAGATCTCCATAGATAGCTTCACTTCTCAAACAAGATCCAATCTCTAAAAAAAACCCAATCTCCAAACAAAACCCAACTTTATACCCGGTCAGATTTCCAGCAAGCACCGGTCAGATCTCCGAGCACCGATCTCCAGCAAGACCTACTCCCTCTTGGTCAAGCATCGATCTCCAGCAAGACCCACTCCCTTTCGGTCAAGCACCGATCAAGCAACTGTAGCGTGAGTTTGTCTGTGTGGATTTGTTTGTGTGTGGGTGTGTTTGTGAATTGATTTGTCAATGTGGATGTGTCTGTGTGTGAGTGTGTTTGTGTTTCTGTGCATCTGAGGAGAAGAAGATGAGAAGCTGAGGTAGTTGTGCACGGAGAGAAGAGTGAGAAAAATTGGTGCGAATTGATATTAATAAAATAATAAATACATGAGCTACAGTAACCGTGTATATATACATGGTTACTGTAACTCATGGATAAATATACATGATTATATAAGATTTTGGAAGCACTGATGTGGAGCAATTTTGATACAAAATGTGTAAAAATGGTAGTTTTTTCTATTATACATGATTTTCCATCCACTGATGTGGATGCTCTAAGAATTTAAGATAGAGATTTATTTTTTTCTTTTTTTTTTGAGATAGAGATAGAAAGTGATTTTAGCTTTTACATGTGGATATCATTTGTTAACAATAGTGTAGGAGTAAATTCATTCAAATTCAAATTCATCTTTTTCATCCCTCTACTTTTTCACTACTAATCAAACAAAAAATAAGAGAAAATAAAATATTTTCTATTTTTTCACTTTTCCATTCTCTCACTATTTTTTATTCTCCTACTTTTCTACCCCTCCAACCAAATGGACCCTAGAGTGTGTTTGAGATTTGCTTATTTGCTTCAGTTTATTTAAGTTTTTAGCTTTTTTTTGGTAGTATTCATGGGTTCTATTGTACTTTTTGATACTATTCATGAGTTTCATTGTACTATTCAGCTAACTTTTAACCTTTTTTTTTTTTCCTATACTTTCAGTAAAAAGTTTTGAGTTTCACCTAAATAAGTTGTTCCTAAACAGGCCCTTAGTGTGAGATTGGATAGCAAACGCGACTGGTGTTTGCGTTTTTCCTTGGATCCCATGCACTGTTTACGGGATCCGCAAGTACGAAAAAACGCAAATGTAACTTTAAAATTGAGTTTCACGGGCACTATTCATAGTTTAAAAATTATTTTGTTACGGTGTTTTTAGCAATAAGCGGTATCCAAACAGACCCTTAATCACACACATGTAATGATAATATTTTTTTTTCTTTGACAAAAACTTATTTTGTTATTTATTGTCTAATATTTGGGGCCTAATTAATATCTTTACAAGTAAAAAGACCTATTGGTTAAAATTTAGGGTCATATTTATTTATTTGTGGCCTTTTTTCATTTGGGGGGTTTTGTTTTTCTTGGATAAAAAAATTACCTTTTATTTATTGATTAATATTTATGGCCTAATTAATATTTTCACTAGTAAATACATATTTTTAGGGAAAAATGTCTTGACACCCCTTGAATTTTAAGGTAGTGGTCAAAACACCTCATAAACTTTTATTTTAGCCAATTTAGAGCATTCACATCCAATTTGTAAAAAATATCTCATTTTACCATCTAAAAAACTACTTTATTGGTTATACAATTTCATTTTACAATACATCTAACATCCCAACTTTTATTTCACCATATAACATATTAAAATAATATATGTACACAATGAAATAACATAATCCAAAACCCATATAAAAAACAAAAACCCAAAACCCAAATCACCTCTACAACCACCTGCTACCACCACCACCACAAAGAATATACCCAAACTGATTTTTATATTCAAAACTTAGTGCCCAAACTAATATTTATTAGTTGAAAACCAAAGTCATCTTCAAGCACTCATAGAAGCTTCCTCTAAGTATACCCATCCACAATGTCATTTTCTTGAAACCTCAACCACAAACTCATGGTCATCAAACCCAAAAACCCATAGATTAACAAAACCTAGAAACCCGTAGAGAAAACAAAACCCAGAAATCTCAGCCACCGAAACCCATGGCCATGTCATCACCATCACCACAGCAACCCCCCACCTTCACCACCATGAACCCACATATGACCAATAATAAAAACCCCACCCTCCTTCCACCACCACCACAACAACCTCCAAGAGCATTCCCGTCGAGTTTGTAATTTTTTTGGCCAACTTTTGTATTTAAAAGTCACTTTTTTCTATTTTAGCCGTCTAACTTTTAGAATATACATTACATTTCACTATTCATTTTGCAATACATATATTTAAAATAACTCTTTATGTATATGTATTCACTATACCCCATGCCCACCGCAATCCACGCCATATTGAGGCCAAATCTCCCACAGCTAGAACCATTATAGCCACAGTAGCATTCAACTAGGAGTGTCAAGAAGTGAACGCACGTAAGTGACTTAAGTCATTTAACTATTTTTTTTTTGTTTTTTTTTGTTTTTTGTTTTTTGTTTTTTTTTTTTTTTTTTTTTTGTTTTGATAGTTACAAAAGGAAATTTCTTTTTTGAATATTTTATATCTTTGTTGGAATCTTGAAGGTAGCGATTAGTTTGGGTAAATTACAGGTGTTTGTTTAAGGGGAGGAGGGAGGAATATTTTGGTGGGTTCAGATAATTTCTTTCCAAACCCACCATTTGGGGTGAGAATGTTGTTTCCTCCTAATGAGGAGAAAATGGGAGGAGGGAGAGGAGTTTGATGGGAATTTACCCGTTTGCCCTCTCTTTCCTCCTTTTTGTTGTTGTTGTTGTTGTTGTTGTTGTTGTTGTTTTTTTTTTTTTTTTTTTTTAAACTATTTTTTTAGGTATTAAGGGTATAAGAATAAATTTATACAATTTACATTTTTTACTTCTTAACCAAATAAAATTTTTTTCCATCCTTTTACTTTTTCAACTTCCAACTAACACACAGAGAAAAAAAATTTAAAAGTTAAACCCACATTTCTTAGCATTTGAATTACACAAAATGATATTGAAAAACAATCGGCTTTAAATCTCTTTTATCACCCACTTTTCTATGGCCTTCTAATTTTCCATTTAATTCTCCAGCCCCAACTAACCAAATAAAAGGTATGAATTGGGTGAGAAATTATTATTGCCGGACGCGCTTTTATTAAAGCATTAAAAAGAATCTTTGTGCCGTTTCCTCCACGGGAAAGAACTGAGAAGCACCGCTGAAAGTTCAAAGAAAACGACTTTCAAGTCAAAGTCTAGAGGGAGAATTGGCCAAAACCAATTTCTTCGAAGCTACAATATTTCCATCATATTCATATTGACTTGGAAAGAGAAAAACAAAGTTGACCCTTGGGAGTAATCTACAAGTTACCAAACCAGGACTAGACTTTGGTTCAATTTCATATTTTTTTTCAAAGATCATATGGAGAATGTGGGCTGGAAAAGGCATTGTGCTCAAAACTCAAAAGTATAAATGCATTTTACCATTGTAAATAAATAAGAAGTGTTTGGTTTAATTAGGGATGTAATGTAACACCAACACTACATGTGATAAAAACAATATAATATGTGAACTGAATATAAGCCTTACTCCAATTAAAAAAAAAAACTAATTACAAAACACAAGAAAATAGAAATTTTGGCTAAAGTTCTGAACTAATGAGCTGTCTTTTATTTTTGTAAAATTGGATAATACCCTAAGGATTGGTTTGGTATAGCTTAATTTTCATTGTTTGATTTTGCTTAAAATAAGTTATAAAATATAACTGCATCTATTCTAAAAAAAAAAAAAAGAGTAATTTATTAAGAATGTAGTAAAAAAATTGTACATAACTAGAATAATTCACTATATCTAATAATCCCCATTGTTTTTTTTTTTTTTTTTTTTTGTGAGAATTTTGATAATTTGGCAGCTTTTGAGAGTTTTTTCTTGTGGTCATTTCAGGAGGTTTGGATATTTTAATAATTTCAGCCAGAGGGATATGATTTTCCTGGTTAACAAAAATAAAATAGTAAAAATTTTCAACCCCAAAACACCTAAAATAAAGAAAAAAAATATTAAAAAAAATAATTATTCCATACCCAAAGAAGTAAAAAGCCATACCTAGTGCTCCCCAATTGGGCAAGTTGATACTTCCCTAATCCATCGCCCATTGGAGTTGGTACTTCCCTAACCCATCAGACTGGGGGGGTTTGAGGACCCAGGATGTGGGGATTAAATAGGGTTATTTAATTAAGTAAATATTCCTAACCAACCTTTAAAAAGTACCAATCTTAAAAAAGTAAGGTTAATTTTGCACAACGTTTATTATTTATCGGATTTTAATACAAATAATATGATATAATCTAATAAAAAATACTTTTTCGAGTGAGTAGACTGTAACATATTATATTATACAAGTCAGTATTTTTATTTTTATTTTTAATAGAGAGATACAAGTCAGTATTTTGAACCTTAAAAAAAAAAAAAAAAAAAAAAAAAAAAAAAAAAAAACCATACCAAACCCAATTGGTAGCAAGGAAAATAAACCAGTTCTAGAAACGTCTCACTCAGTAGTCTTCAATTCTCAACCCCACTGCCACTTCAACCTTTAAAATAGTTTACTCCAAAAATACCAAGTTAAAAAGCCCACTTTGGCAGTGGTTATTACTCATTACTCATTGCTCACTTTCCTGGTGGAGTGGAAACAATATGCATAGCTCTTGCTTCTGGTAGCAAAATCAAGATACTACCACTACTACTATCATAGAGATGGAAGACCCTCTTCTTCCTTTTCCTTTTCGTCTGCTTCTACTATTTTTTCTCAGCTCTCTCTTTCTCTTCCACTCTGCTTTGTCTGAAATCTTCTTTGAGGAGCGTTTCCAAGGTACCCATTTTCTTTTCCTGTTTGGTTCATAAAGATTGTTTGTTTTTGGATCAATCTGTGTGAGTTGTGTTGGGTCATTCTGTTTTTTTTTTTTTTTTTTTTTTTTTTTTTTGGGGTTATGCTTTTTCGAAAAAAATAAGGCTTATTTATTTGGAGGTTGTAAAAACTTAAGCTGTTAGGAAATAATGAATTTAATCGTTTCCTGTTAAGTTTTTATTTCGTTTCTTGATTCTTTTACACTGAGATTTATTGAAGATTGCTTCAAAAATGAGTGATTTAATGGTCAACTCTGGGTCAACTCTAAATTTTTATGATTGTTCCTTGTTGGCACCCAAAAAAAAAAAAAAAAGAATTAAATTCAACTAATGGTATATTTATTAATACAAAACATATAGTGTTACCTTCTACTGAGGACAGTTGATTTCAACCATGTGGTTCATTAGTCAATACAACTTTGTGTATAGAACCTAAGGGACCTTAAAAAAAGTGTGGACTTTGTGTTGTATTCAAATAAATTGATTTGGGAAAAAGGTTTTTTTTCTCTGATGATTTTATGTGATTTTTGTGGTGACGAAAGATGGGTGGAAGAGCCGTTGGGTGTTATCGGATTGGAAAAGGGCTGAAGGGAAAGCAGGCACGTTTAAGTACACAGCAGGAAAATGGTCTGCGGATCCTGATGATAAAGGTACTCAAGTAACCTTTATTTCACTTTTTTTTTTAAAACGTGACCTTTATTATGTTATGTGCCTAAGCCTATCTTTTTAGGAATGGAAAGTTATATAATTGTTGTAGAATTAACTTTTTTTTCTTTGTTCACTTCAACTTTTGCTAACATCAATAATAGTGATGATACCAATAGTAGTGGGAGTAGTCATAGTAATGCTATGAAGTTTGCTAATACCACTATTAGACTATTAATATTGATATAAAAGTAAGTAAGTGAGATTATTTATTTTCGTTTTAAGGTATTTTCTGGATTTATAGACGTCATAATGCTAGATGTGTGTGACTTGGCGTCTGTTTAACCTTTTAAGTATCAGTTACTTAATAGTACTTCACTTATAGAAGCGAAAGAATATGTAAATTTTAGCCTATGTCAATGTGGGTGAGATTACATAAATTGCATTGGTTTGATAAAGAAAATCAACAGTTGAGGGTGTGCCAAAAGAGAATCATAGAAACTTGAGCGATGTATTGTTGACATAGCTGGTAATGTAAATGCACATATTTGCATATTTTTACCTCTTACTGCTTTGTGGTTGTTTTCAATTCTAAGCCGCTAAGAAGGTTAAATTAATGTAGCCTTTTATCTCACAGCAGTCTTTGTGCTGGTGTGAACTAGGATTTTGGAATTACAGCGGATGCTAATGATGCCTGAAAATTGCAGGTATTCAGACATATAATGATGCCAAGCATTATGCAATATCTGCAAAGATTCCAGAGTTCAGCAACCAAAATAGAACTCTAGTGGTCCAGTATTCTATTAAATTTGAACAGGACATTGAATGTGGTGGTGGTTACATCAAGCTTCTCTCTGGCTATGTTAATCAGAAGAAATTTGGTGGTGATACTCCATACAGGTTTGTTGGTTTTTTATATCTTCTATCATCCAATGATTCGATTCTTTCTTTGCAAATCATTTGACTTACTACAATCTCAGTGTTGTTGATTCTGTTGACATTAGAATAATTTTTGTGTCAGGATTTCATGCTGTTTACTTTTTTTTTCTTCTTCTTTTTATTAATTTTAATTATCTTAATCAGGTTTTTCAATCTTCTCAGCTTTGGGATGTTTAGTGTCATTCTATAACTTATTACTATTTTGGGATATATAGAGAGATACTGACCGTTCACATTTTATTGTGCAGTTTCATGTTTGGACCAGATATATGTGGCACACAGACCAAAAAACTCCATGTTATACTTTCTTACCAGGGGCAAAATTATCCTTTAAAAAAGGATCTACAATGTGAAACAGACAAGTTAACACATTTCTACACGTTTATTTTGAGGCCTGATGCAAGTTATAGTGTCCTTGTTGACAATCGAGAATGGGATTCTGGAAGCATGTATACAGATTGGGATATCCTTCCCCCAAGGAAAATTAAGGATGTCAAAGCAAGAAGGGTATGGCCTTGATGGCACCGTTTTTTTATTTTGGATTATTAATTGATTCAGGATGAAGATGGTGTTATCCGCCAATAATGAATTACATATTTCAATTAAAGAAATGTTTTATTATGAAAAATCATATATCTAATCAGTGGTGGAATTATAAGATCTTATAGCATTCTTTAGATATCTAGTTATGCGACAAAATTTGGTTTTTTTTTTTTTTTTTTTTTTAATTAATTAATTAATTTATTTTAAAATTTAAAATTTTCTTTTTTTATATATTGATGTGCCTTCCCCTCACACAGCCAGCAGACTGGGATGATAGAGAATACATTGACGACCCTAATGATGTCAAACCAGAGGTATCATGCACTGTTTTTAACCCAATATTGAAACATTAATGTTTAATTTTTAACTACATAAGTCACGCACCCATGATCTATCTTGATGTTTTAGGGATACGATTCAATTCCTGCTGAAATTCCTGATCGAAAGGCCAAAGAGGTATGTTGATTGCTCATATATGACAAGATATGAACTGTATGTTTGCTGTCTCATGAAGTGGGGATTAGCACAGAACATAATGTCTAGAAGGATGGTAATTTGTTGATATATAGCTGTAAATGAGGGTAATGATTTTCTTACATGTCTTTCTCTTTTTTCCTGACGATAGCCTGATGACTGGGATGATGAAGAAGATGGAGTATGGAAGCCACCTAAGATTCCAAATCCAGCATACAAAGGACCATGGAAGCGCAAGGTGCTTTGAGCTACACATAGAAAGTTGGAATTTAATTCTTTTGTTACGTTTTTTTTTAATTATAGGAATTTTTGCTATGTTACAGAGAATCAAGAACCCCAACTATAAGGGGAAGTGGAAGACTCCATGGATTGATAACCCAGGTACATTTCTCTGTTCTTCTGCAGTTCTTGATGGCTAGATAGTATCATGCATTTGAGACTAAACTAGTTGGAACTCTCTGCATATAGTTTGAGCACAATAAACATTTATTATTAGCTCTATCATCACATAAATGATTGCACATTAATAGACATGCTCATACTATCAAAGCCTTCTCGGAGCAGAGGGCATTCTATGATATTAAGATATCCTATGTTGAAAAATAATGCCTACCCTAAATTCTGTACTCCCTTTTCATCTGAGTTGCTGAGACAATATTATTGGTATTTTCAAGAGATGGATTTTAAAATTTTCTTGTAGAAGTGTGTTTTGAGGAAAAAAATGATTCCTCCCAAGATTCTTGAGAACAAGGCAATAAGCTAAACATGATAATGTCGTTTTTATGAGAATTTTATCTAATTCTTTATCAAGCCAAACATGTGCATTATTATATTTCCAAACATTTACATTCTTGAGCATCATATTCTTAGAATCTAGATGCCGAGGGTATGTTGGATTCCTTGACTCAAACATCATATAAAGGGTTTTTAAGTAATCTTCCCAGTAAGGCAAGGTTAACATGGTGAATAATTGAACCTGTGAGTGAGCTTGAAAGACCATCTCTAGTTAGCCTTGTCATTCTTTCCTATAGATTTTTTCCTTCCTCTCTCTCTCTCTCTCTCCCTCTCCCTCTCCCTCTCCCCCCCTCCCCCCCCCCCCCCCCCCCCCCCAAAAAAACACAAAAAAAAAAAAAGACCAATGAGTTATTGGTTTATATACTTATGCTTTCCCTTCACGTGCTTTGTTGGATCAAAATTGAATGCAAATTTGAAGGAGAGATGATGTGCTATCGCTCTGTAAACTGTTAATTTATATAACATTTGAAGTTATTTTTATCAAAGAGAGTGCTGAGTAACTGTCAAAATTTATTCTTCGGTAACTATTTCTCTTTGGGGCCCATGTCACCACCCATCTTTCATGTCCAAATTGACCCAACTTCAAATGGTCTGATTATAGAATAGTATAAGAAATAGTAGCATTTATTCTATGGCCAGTGCATAGTTCTATTGGACCAGGACAAGAGTGTAGCATCTGGTCAACCTGTTGATACAATCAACCAGTCTTGAATTATTTGCTTGCTAGTAATCATTGTAAATATTGTTTATTAAAAGGCTTCTAAGTTGCAGACTTGTAGTAGATATCATGGATTTTTTTAACCAAGTAACCCTACATAGATATACACGTGCACATGCGAATCTATAATTTTCTTTTCCCTTTTTTTTTTTTGCACCGGGGGGGTGGGGAAGGTGCTTGAAATGGTACATCTTTGTTCTGGCTTTATGATACAATCTGTACAAGTTGAGAGGCCAAACTTTTATTTTCTTAGGATTTTAATGTAGATCTTATAAATCTTTAGAGGTATATTAGTACTAATTTAATTTTTTAAATTCCTGCAGAATTTGAGGATGATCCTGACCTTTATGTGCTAAAGCCAATAAAATATGTGGGAATTGAAGTATGGCAGGTAAGTGCCAAGACTTCTTGTTCTTCTGGACACCAACAAACTGCATATAATTTATTAGGAAAGAACAATCTATCAGATCCTTCATAATCAGCTAGGTGAACAACAATGCTGTTTTCTATCCCATGTTGACGAAGAGAACTGTAGGTTTTGTTAAGCTGAATGGCAAAGTCGATAAGCTTAAGTCATAATTATGGGTTAAGCTCTTCATCCCTTTTTAAGGATCTTGGTACTTGTTGCTGTACTACATTTGTTTATACCTATCATAGAGTTCAGAATTGACTACGGCTCTATCCTATGTCCAAGACTAGGCCATTTTAATCTCTTATATCTAATTTGAACAGCCTTAATGAATATCTTAATTTTGTTGATTGGTGGAGCCTGATCAATTTCATTGCAGGTAAAGGCTGGTTCAGTTTATGACAACATTTTGATTTGTGATGACCCAGAGTATGCAAAACAAGTAGTAGAAGAGATATTTGCAAATAGGGAGGTGAGCAATTGCTTGAGAGTTTTATCATCTCTTAACTCAAAGAAAATGCTCAACTTATATGTTTATTATGCACGAAATTTCAGATTGAAAAAGAAGCCTTAGAGGAAGCAGAGAAAGAGAGAAGGGCTAGAGAAGAAGAGGTGATTAAATGTGATGCTTAGATGCTTGTGTCTCATTGTAGTTTCACTGAGCAGTGTTCTTTTGGATGTTCAGTTATTGACCTTGTTTGGATGATTATATAGGAAGCTAATAGAGCAAGAGAGGATGGTGAACGGAGAAAGAGGGAGAGGGATCGTCGGTACGGAGATAGAAGGCGCAGAAGGGTAATCTTTTTTTATTTATTTTTTTTATGATTATGTCTCATCTACCTTATCTGTGAAATATATTTTTGCATATATTACTAGTTGCTATGGATTTTGAATAGTTGCCTTACTTACAATGGAGGTGTAGATCTATTTTAAGGAGTTGGGTTACAATTCTCATTTGTTCTTTTATATATGAAGCCTGGTTTTTTCTTTTAATAATTTAGAAATTTCAAAATTAACTGATTGGGAGCCGTTGTTGTTTCTTCATGACTTTTGTAGCTGTGGCCTGGAAGTCTAATAGTTATAGGTTTTTATTGGAAGATAAAACAATAAAAGAACTAGAAGAGAAAAAAAATAATTTGGTAATAAGTCTCCTCACTCACCACTGAAGGTAGTACTGAGTTTAGACTCTAGAGCAATAAAGTGATTAGTTTATAGTGTTACATGGAAAGAGAACATATGCATGAGCATACATCAAATCTATATTATCTGTTGTTAGATTTTTATTTTCATTTTTAAACTTTATTGTAACCTTACACAATCAATAAATCCCCTCTTTTTTTTATGTTTGCAGCACGATCCACGTGATTACATGGATGATTACCATGTAAGAATGAATTTGTTGACTCTCTCTCTCTCTCTCTTTCTCTCTATCTCTCTCTTATATTCTTCATTGTCATAGATCCCCCAAAGGGTGATAACTCACCCCTATTAGCACTATTTTGTAATTACTGGTATGATCTTTTTACGTTGGAAACTGCTGATTAAAAGCATTGATGATTTACATGAGATGGTATTGGAGCTTAACTGCTAGACCTCATAAAATTGATTTCCATTTGAAGAGGAACCTAGAAACCTGCTGGAGAAAAGAAACTTATTTGCCTTTGTTTAACTAAAGGCAATATTCTGGGGTCTCATATCATGCAAGTTCGCAGTCTCTGCATAGCAATACAAATTATAATCCAGAAAGAGATGCAGCAATCAAGGATTTATTTTATTTTATACCATAAGCCATCTAAGCCATCTCATTAGACTGAGAAATTATATCTTAGTCTGAAAAAATATCACAAGAGCTCTACATCTTAATCTCAAAATCTTCTTGATTTTGCAGGATGAACTATGAGGCATGCACAGCAATTTATGTACTCGTTCGCATCTATGGAAATTGGAAAACAAAGTACTTCACATTGCCAGAGAGGCATTGCTTTGATCCAAAGGATGATCAACTTGTGTTGTATTATTATTATTATTGTTGTTGTTGTATTATTATTGTCTCCACCATGTGTGTTAGTAATAGACTTGGAATTTTTGTTCTCACAGTAGGAGAAAAGGCCCAGTGATGTGACTATTTGAGGCAATAAAATTACAATAGGATCGAAATTTGATTTTGCTTTTCTGTTCAGTAGAATATCAAATATAGATTGTGGACGTTGTTAGTTTGAAAATGTTACTAAACTTTACAAATGTTTGGTCTGGAGTTGTTAGAAACGTGGCTTGAATTAAGCTATCAAGTCGGTAGCTTCAGCTTGGAATTTGCTATGATAAAATGCTGTGTTTGCTTTATATCTACTTGGTTCTGGGCTTTTATGTGGCGAAGGACACCCTTTTTTATATTTTATTTTATTATTATTATTATTATTATTTTTTTGTGGTGTCAAGCAACAATTTGTTCCTGCTTCTAATTGAAATAGGAGTCCTATATCAGACTTTGTAAGGTTATATATAACCTTAAGCCTGTTTGGTTTATTAGTTTGCCACAAAACACAACTTGAGAGTTCTATTTGATCGATGCTGCAAATCTGATTTTGTTTGTAGCCTGATGGGATTTTTCTTCCTTATTTAAACGAGAGTGATGGGATGCAGAATATTTGGGTTAAGAGTATTTATGGAGTAGTTTTGTTTTTTTATTTATTTTTATATTTTATATAATTGATCCATACCTGTAAATTATTTGTTACAAAAGAGTTTACATTTTTTCTTTTTAAAACTAACAAGAGTGGTGTCTGGTGTGCTAAGATTGCCAATTATAAGCTCCCTTAAATCAATAGGTATCATTAAATATTCTCAGTTATTGGTTATCTTGATTTTTTTGGATGCACCTATCAATACTCAGTCTCAAAAGGTTTAAATTTGTATTTGGCTTTAAATCTTAAAATAAATCTTACAACACCAATGAGATTGAATTGTCTAAATTTAATGTACATAACACTTGGACAATTTATTCTCATTGGTGTTGTTGCGGCTAACAATACGGTATTTGAAAGATTTATTTTTATTTTATAAATGCATAATAATTTACTAGGAAAAAATTAATAAATACTTACTAGCTATTTCATGTTTGTAGGGAATTAGCATATTTATTGTTATGACCCAAATTCATGGAACATGAATTTAGATACATGACTAACTTGTTGAAATTACATTACTCAATAAACATAATTAATTTAAACATAATTCAATAAAACTCCAAATAAACAATGCTCTTAATAAATCTTTTGCAATACTAAAATCCATAATTTAGAATAATCTCTAAAATACTGTGAAATCTAAAGCGGAACGAAAATAACTAATAATCCTTTAAGGCTTAAAGTATTATTAACGTCACCTAAAAACTTCTACGCCCTACTTTGCACCTTACGAAGTAATCCAAAGGTTCTGTTCCCCAACTAAACTTTAATATGAAAATTGTAATGATGGGGTGAGCCACACATCTGGTAAGCAATTATACATAATATACAATAGGATAGAGTCGAGTAAAGTACGAGTATTTTGATTTTTTACAAACTCATTCAATGATATCAAATATAATTATTCCCAAATATATAATGAATCACTTAATACATATTTAATCACATCTTAAAATCATTCGAAAACACATACACATAATTGATCAGAGCACAGTGTCACACACACACACACACACACACACATATATATATATATCATATATTCTCACATACAACCCTATGAGCAAGCTTACACATATATCTGATCAATTCTAAAAACACTTATTTTTATTCACATATCACAAAACAAAGTTTATACAAAATAGAATAATTTTCTTAATATTAACAATTATTCCAACAATAAAGGCATATTGAATATCACAATGTCGAATTGAAACATAAATCAAAGGATGCTTGACTCTCTTAGGGAATGAGTAGGAACTAAGAAGTTTATATAAATAATTTACAATTCTTGAGCAATTCTAAAAGCTCAATTTTCTAAAAGAAAAGTTTTAAATACCATTTGGAGAATAGGAATATGACTTTGAAATCACTTGGTTTTACACAAATTTAAAGAACATGAACCTTTTTAGAAACTCAATTATTTTTGGAAAATAGTTTAGTTTAAAAATCATCTTTTAAATAAGATTTGGACATCAAAACGTTATTTAAAATTCAAAGTTTCTCTTTAAAACAATGTCTAAAAGTTGAAGTTTCTCTTTCAATGATGTAAAAATAAGGCTTTCGATAAGCTTTAGAAAACATAAGCTTAAAAATATAACTTTTGAAAACCTTTGATATCTAAGAACCTAAATGACAAAACTTGTGCACATTATGCATAATTACTTACAGCACTTGAATCACTCTGAAAGTCCAGCCGAAACAACCTCCAAAAAGCCTCAAAACACTCTTAAATAGGGACTATAATCAATCATGGAAATTACTTAATATCCTCTACAAAATATAAAACTTATTGAACTATACAAATTGACTCACTAGTAAAATACTTTGCTGAAATAAATGATAGCACTAATGCAAAGTATCTCTACCCAAAAATGTGTTAGGGGAGCCAAAGTATAAGGGGGAAAAAAAAACCATACAGGTATTCATATAGTATTAACAAACTATCAACCAAAATAAATATACAATACCATTGTTTCTTGATACATTAAGATGCAATTATTTGTGGGTTCCAGTTAGCTCAACTGATAAAGTCTCTGATAGTTGAACAAAATATTCGGAATTCAATCTTTGCTTACACCAAAAACTTATTAGTGTCTTGGTCTGATGATAAAAAACTATCATTAGAAGCGAATCTCATAAGTTAAAACTTTCTCTCAAAAAAAAAAAAAAAGGATGCAATCATCTACTAACAATGACAAAAAAAAAAAAAAAAAAAACAAAAACAAAATAATATTGTTTCTTAAGAACATGGCTATTGCAAAATATATATATATATATATATATATATATATTCACAATTCAAAACTTCAAAAAAAAAAAAAAAGGATGCAATTATCTACCAACAATGACAAAAAATAATAATAATAATATTGTTTCTTAAGAACACAGCTATTGCAAATATATATATATATATATATATATATTTTTTTCACAATTCAAAACTTACTTTTGCTACTTTAATATAGCCATTTGAATGTCTTATATAGTAGTATTTTTGGTATTTGGTATTTTAAATACTAAATATTTAGCATTTAAAACACCTAATGCTAGAATATTTTTTATTTTAAAGTTTTTTTTTTTGGTTAAATTTTTTAATTGGGTAGTTGCTAATTAGGTTAGACTAATTAAAAAAGAGGGGGTCTAAATTTTTGGAAAAGGGAGACGCAACTCTAAATTTATATATATATATATAATGAATAATTTTTTTTTTTCTTTGAGAGATACTTGTTTTTGTGCTTGTATGAAAAGTCGAAAGAGAAGAAAAGAGGGGTATGAGCCACCAAGAGAGAGAGAGAGAGAGAGATGTGTGATTGGTAGGGGAATAAGTCAGTAAGCGGGATCACGTGTAGCGGTGTAGCTTAAAAAATCTGACCCTCCTTTTATTTTTATTTTATTTTATATAATTGTTGTTGCTCGTTAGTTTTTAGCATCCTCATTCCTCTATTGTTTTCCAAATACTTACAGCTTATTTCTGACTTTTACCTGTGTACAAACCATCAAAACTGGAAACCATGGCCGAGGCTATCCTTTCTAATGTTGCTAAGAGAATACTAAGCAAGCTGATTTCACTTTGTATGGCACCAAGGTACCCAGGCACATTTGGGCCTTGAGTTCTAACACAAACAGTGCGGCCCATGGTTCCCGTCTCCCTTTACCTAGGATCCTAGCCTAAGCCCATACAAATTGTAGGCCTAGGTTTCGTCACTCAATCTTTGCTCGGGAGACCAGTGCCAGACAATATAGGAAGAATAACGGCCGAACACCCCATCATGAACGTTCCCGGCAATTCCCTGAAGCATCGCTACCGGGCATGATTGCTGAAGTGGGAGCCAAGTTCCAAAGCCACCTTTGCCACATCCCACTTCCACCTAACCACCCACTTATAACTGATGACATTGGACCTCTTATTACACTAACTGTAAAAGCTATCATGGCACCCCACTAATTAGAGTGCTATAAATAAGAGAGGTGGGAGAAGGAGGGGGCGGGGTCGGAAGGTTTTGAGAGAGAGAGAGAGAGAAGGCGAAGGAAAAAGGCAGCAACATAGAAGGAGAAAAGTGATCTCATTGAGTTTCTGTGTCGAGAATGACCCATATTAGGAAATCCATACTCACTAAACAAATAAGTTGTGAGCCTGAGTGAGGCCCAGTTAAGAGGTCTCATTTTTTAGGAGCACACACTTATTACTGAACAAATCGGCCTTGCTTGGATTTTCAAGGAAGAGCTGAGACGGTTGCATCAGTCAATAGAGATGATTCAAGCCGTGTAGGCTGATGCAGAGAAAAGGCAAGTGAGAGAAGAGTCTATGAGGCTTTGGTTGCAGAGGCTTAAAGATATTGCTTATGAAGCTGATGATTTGTTGGACGAGCTTAATTATGAGATTCTTTGGCAAAAGGTAGAGATCTGAAACCAAACGAAAAGAAAAGGTACACTTCTTCTTTTCATCATCAAACCCTATTGCCTTTTGTATCAAGATGGCCAAAAAAAATTAAGACTATTAGCGAATCACTAAAAAAGATCAATGAAGAAGCAAATGGATTTGGACTTACTAGAGAGAGATTAGTAAATGCAAATCTTGAGATTATCCCAAACTGAGAGACAGACTCCTCTCTTGATCATTTAGAAGTTGTAGGAAGGGAAGATCATGTCTCAGAAATTGTAGACTTGTTGCTCAGTGCAACCAATCAACAACTTTTGGTCATTTCTATAGTAGGAATGGCAAGTTTGGGAAAGACAACTTTAGCAGAACTAGTATACAATCATGAGCTAGTATACAAATATTTTGATGAAACAATATGGGTGTGTGTTTCTCATAATTTTGATGATAAAAAGATTTTGAGAGAGATTCTTGAATCTCTTACCCATAACTCAAGTACTTTAGAAAACAAGAATGCAATACTTGAATGTCTTAAAAAACAATTGCATGGTAAAAGATATCTTCTAATACTTGATGATGTATGGAATGAAAATCCTCATGGATGGGATACTTTAAGGAGTTGTTTGTTAGAAATTAATTTGAATACGGGAAATAGAATCATTGTAACAAACCGTAGTGACAAGGTGGTGGAAATCATGAAGACTCATTGATGTCACTTGGAAAATCTATCAGAATATGAATGTTGGTTCATAATTAGGAAAATAGTATTTGCAAATGAAAGAAATCCATTAACTAAAGATTTGGAGGCTATGGGAAGGCATATTGCCAAAACATGTGGAGGCATTCCATTAGTAGCAAGGGTTTTAGGAGGGATGATGTCACACAAAAAGGAGAAAAATGAATGGTTGGAAATTCAAAATAGTGAAGTTTGGAATTCCCTACATGATAACAATGAAGTTTTACCAGTATTAAAATTAATCTTTGATAATCTTCCATCATCATCTCTTAAACAATGCTTTACATATTGTTCAATTTTTCCTAAAGGCTATGATATGAAAAGGGAAGAATTAATTCAACTTTGGATGGCTGAAGGGTTCCTTCAACCATCTCAATGAAGTGGTTTGGTGATGGAGGACATTGGTAACATGTATTTTGATATCTTGTTGGCGAATTCCGTATTTCAAGATGTGAAAAAGGATGCATATGGTAATGTTATCAAATGCAAGATGCATGATTTGGTACATGATCTTGCACTCTCAATTTCAAAATTTGAGACCTTAATTTTGCATGGGGATTTTTGGGGGGGTGGGGGGTGATATCAACCACATACGGTATTTGTTCATCCAATTTTATGCCAAAATTGTACCAAGAGTGTCATTTTTAAAAGGTGTCAAGAAATTGCGCACATTTGTTTCTGAACACGCTGTACTTGGTAACATGTTATTAGGCTTTGAATGCTTACGTGTTCTAAAATTATATGGAAAGAGTATAAAAGTATTGCCAAGTTCAGTTGGTCAGTTAATACATTTGAGACTTTTTCACCTCTCAAGCACCTCCATCAAAGTATTGCCAAAGTCCATCACCAAGCTCTACAATTTGCAAACTTTAATAGTCAAACATTGCAATGCCAAAGGGCTTCCAAAAGATCTAAAAAAATTGATTTACTTGAGGCATATTTATATCGATGATGAGATTGGGCGAGCAGTTAAATATATAGGGCAATTGACCTGTCTACTAACATTTCCATGTTTCACTGTGGGTCAACATGCAGGTCATCGAATTGAAGAATTGGGACCCTTAAATCATCTTAGAGGACAATTATACATCCGTAGTCTAGAGCATGTGAGAGATAAAAAAGAAGCCAGAGGTGCAAATTTAGTAGAAAAGGACAAAATATACATGTTGAGATTTTATTGGAGTAAGGAAAGAGAAGGCAATGGCGATAATGATGAAGAGGTGTTGGAAGGTCTCCAGCCTCACCAATACTTGAAAAGCTTAACAATCCAAAACTATCAAGGAAAGAAATTTCCATCGTGGATGTTGACAAGTAGCATTGCAAGGGATGGTTTTTCTCTATTTGACAATTTGATTGAAATCATATTAAGTGGCTGCAGCGAATGTGAGGTTCTTCCCACTCTTGGGCTTCTACCATGTCTTAAGGTTCTTGAAATAAGTGATATGGATAATTTAAGATGTATAGACACTAAGTTTTACAGCAACTATAATGATGGCAGTTACAAAAATGTGTTGTTCCCAGCTTTGAAAAGACTTATTTTATGGAGGTTGCCCAATCTAGTTGAATGGAAGGACGCAACAGAGTCAACAGAAACAGGAATGATTTTTCCTTGCCTTGAGGAGTTGATTATTAAATTATGTTACAACTAGAAAGCGCTCCATGTCATTTTCCGTCTCTTAAGAAATTAAATATTTTCCAAACCTGCAGCAAGCTTACCACACTCGTGTCCCTTTCTATTTCTAATATTTTAGAACTTGCTTCTCTACCAGAGCAGCTTTTGCAAAACAATTGTAGTCTCAATGATTTGCATGGGTGGTCTACACTCAACTCCCTCCCGGACAAAATTCAACACTTCATTTCCCTTAAATATCTATACATATATGAATTTGATGGAGTACAAGTTTTGCCCGAATGGTTGGGTAACCTTTCTTCTCTTCAATGCCTGTCTCTTAACTCTTGCAAGAACCTGATGAAACTGCCCACAGCGCAAGTAATGCGACGCCTCAGACTAGAGAAGCAGGAGATTTGGTGTTGCCCCAAATTAAATGAATGTTGTGCAAAGGGGAGCGGCCCAGATGGGTACAAAATTGCCCATATTCCAGATGTCGATATCAATTGAAAATTTGTCGAATACAACGCAGGTTGAACAGGGGTAAGTGCACTCATACCTCAAATCCACTTGCCTTTTATTTATTTATTTATCATTATTATATGATACAAATTGAAATCAGCCCAGTTTGCCTCATTTTTTGTCTCACACATAGCATAAAAGCTACCAGCAACTATGATGCCGTTTGGATTCGGCGTCTGCATTTACAAGTTTACGTTTTCAGATTTTTTTTTTATTTTTTTTTTTTCTTTGTGCGTGAACAGTAATATCACATGGATTCACCGTCTATGACAAAAATTACTGTTTACGTACTGTTTATCATTGTTCATAGCACTGTTTGTACACTAAAAAATATTAAAAATAGATCTACCGGTATTATTCATAATTTAAAAATTATTTTGTTACAGTATTTTCAATTTTTAGTTTTTAGTTTCAACAACAATAAATTTAATCCAAACGGACCCATATCTTTTAACTTTTAAAAAGAAAAAGTTAATAGATGCTTTTTTTTAGTTTAAGAAATATCTTTAAAAACTTTATCTTAGAAAAGAAGAAAAAACAACTAATTTTTTAACAACTTTTTTAATTAGAAACTGACCGACACTATTTATTGCCGCCAATTTCTTTCTTTCACTTAAGAGCATTCATATCAGTCTATATATAAGTGTGTATAATAGAAAAAAATACTCAAATTTACACATTTTGTTCAAAAACATCTCATATCAGTCCATTTAAAATCTTGCAAAATCTTTTAAAATTATCCACGAGCTACAGTATCCGTGTAAATTTACATGGGCACTGTAGCATGTGTATATCATTTTTTTAATAGTTTTTTTTTCTCTCCTTGATACTGTAGCATGACTTTGCCTGGCACTGTAGCACTGTAGTATTGGGTTAAAGAAATGAATATTTTATTTGAATAAATGTGTATAATAGATAAACTGATGTAGGTGTTTTGTAAAAATATGTGTGTAAAATAAAAAAAAAGTAAGTTCTAGACTCGTAAAATGGAAGAATTTTTCCATGGACTGATGTGGATGCTCTGCCCATATTCCATCTTATCAGATATCTTTTATCCTCTATTCCGTTTCCCATATTTATTTACTTTTTTTTTTTTTTTTTCCATTTTTTTCTTGTTCTGTCCCAGAAGGAACGAAATGTTGAAAGTTTTCTTCGAGTGTTGCAACAGATCGATATTCAATCAAGAGACTCTCCAGATTACAAAAAATGGCAGATATTTTGGAATTTCCTGTCCAAAAAAGAAAGGAAAAAAGGAAAGAACCCATATTACAGAAACGAAGTGTTAACTGGTAAGTCTATCTCCTACTCTTCCTTTTCTCTTATATATTAATCCCGTCTCTCTCTCTCTCTAACAATCAAATTCCATAGGATCTGGTCGTGTAATTCAATAATTTTAGTCATGATGTGAGTGTAGGACCTGTAGGTTTATTCATGGTTGTTATCCAATTGGACAGGGAGCTCACATGTATTATCTGCAAACAAGTTCAGGCATTTAATAAATTTCTCTTCTTTTTTTCCCCACAAGTCGCTATTTTTCCCTTTTCTAACATGATGCAATGCATGATTAATTCTTTGCTTCTAATAATTAAATTCAACACTTGTATGCTTATATGTGATAAATATTGGTTTAGGGCTCGGCGAGAGGGCACGTGGAGAAAAACCGAGGACTGGGATTGGTTCTAAGTCGTCTTGGATTGTAGGTCTCGAAGTTGAAGGTGTTGTTGGGTAATTGGGGACGAGATTCTGGGTTTTGAGGGTTGTCATTTGTTGATTCATGTTGGGAATTGAGTGGGAGAGGTACATGGTGATTGTCAATGGTGGGATGGAGTTGGAGAGTCTTCATGTGTGTGTGACTGAGTGGAGAGACGGGATTTGTGTTTTTATTTTTGTTTTGAGGACATGATTATGAAGGGTTACACAGATGGACCTGACCTTCTGTTCCGTCATGGCATGGAATTGGCAACAATGCAACATCCTCATACTGATATGCCACGTCTCTGTAACATTGTACTGGATCTCCCTTGTTGGGCTTTGTGAACCCTATTTGTATTTAATCCAAATTATGACCTAATCCGAGACCAAAATGGCCAAATACCACTTATTTTTTAAATTTTTAGCAACAAAACACTGTTTCGAAAATAAATAAGAAATTACCACTTTTTCTAGAACTCGAATTTCAGAAACTCGAGTTCCTCATCAATTCTCCACTGTGGCACTGCTGGGCTGGAATTTCTGCGATTAAAAAAAAAATTATGTGGTACTTGAGCTTGGTAAACTCGAGTTCCATGCAACATAATACTCAAGCATACCAGGCTCGAGTATGTTTTATAAATAAAATACCCAAAAAAATTTACATAGTACTCGAGTTTACCAAACTCGAATACTGTGTAAATTTTTTTTTTTTTTTGGGGATAATCGACAAAGAAACATAAAGATAAAAAAATAAGTGGCTTTTTTATGTTTTTATTTATTTAAACAGAAGCATTGTAAAATATAGAGATTTTAATTTCAAAATATGAATTTAATTTCTACATTAATTAAAATTGTTTATTGTTTTCTCATAAAAATTGTTCACTGTTTTCTGTATAAGCTATTTCTACAATTTTGCATAAAATTATTTTCTTGTCAGCATTATTTAAGAAATTGTTCACTCTCTTTTCTGCATAAATTATTTTCTGTTTACTGTTTAAAAAATTGTTCACTGTTTTCTCATAAAATACCTAGTGAAATCTTTTTTTCTAATAAAACACCTAGTGGAAACACCAGCCACCATTCCCTGTGGAATCTCTCTAAACAATACATACCTATCATGCTCCTACAATTAGTATTTGTTCATTGTATCATGATACAAGATTGTGTCCACAAATATGAGATTATAATTTTATTGAACGAGATGAAATTTGATGAGCTTACATTAAATTTGGCCCCGCCCCCACGTTTAAATCCTAGCTCCATCCTAGTCTCTTATTTCTTCATCTTGACTAATTAGTAGCTTTGAAACTACTATACATTGGGTATGATATTGTCACATGAATTGTCCTCACGACACAACATTTAATTTGTTAGATATTAGTTATTTTCGCGTCACTAGACCACAAATTAATCATCAAACGATAAGGAATAATAATCTAGAGGTATGGACTGGACTAATTAGTAGCTTTGAAACTACTATCGATTGGGTATGATATTGTCACATGAATTGTCCTCACGACACAACATTTAATTTGTTAGATATTAGTTATTTTCGCGTCACTAGACCATAAATTAATTATCAAACGATAAGGAATAATAATCTAGAGGTATGGACTGGAACGTGTGGAGGATATTGAAAAAGAGCAAAAATGAAAAACCTAGATAAATATTCTAAGTGTTGACTGTAAGATAGACTCGATGGAGGAGTAAAGCAAAGAAAATTATGTTTTCTATATGGTTTCCTTAATCTTTCTGATGAGTGGATGACTTGGACTTTTGGGATTCCCTCTCAGAAGATTGGAGGTTCCCTCCGAAACTGCTATTTGTTAACTTGATTTAAAAAAAAAAAAAAGAATCTTATTGTGTTAGCCAATGTTCTTAAAAAGTTCAAGCATATTAAAAAATATTGCAATTGAATCTAAGGTTACCCCTCCTACTCCTGCAGGGGATGGTTACATATTTAAAAAACACAAAAACCATTTAAGTGCAATAATTGTGCCAATGCTAAAAACAGTTTATACAGAAAACAATGAATAATTTTTATGAGAAAACAGTGAACAGTTTTAATTAATGCAAAAAACAAATTTTATGAATGCGATAAGCAGCTTCGAATATATAGTAAACATGATGTGTAGAGAGCAAATTTTATTAACGTAGAAACAGATTTTATCAATGCAGAAAAACAAATTCAATTATTGTGAAATTTAAACATGAAAAAACATTCAGATTTGGCTTTTAAATTTAGAAAACATGATTTCACTAGGTGTTTTATGAGAAAACAGTGAACAATTTTTTAAACAGTAAACATAAAATAATTTATGCAGAAAAGAGAGTGAACAATTTCTTAAATAATGCTGACAAGAAAATAATTTTATGCAAAATCATAGAAATGGTTTATACAGAAAACAGTGAACAATTTATATAAGAAAACAATGAACAATTTTAATTAATGTAGAAATTAAATTCATATTTTGAAATTAAAATCTCTATATTTTACAATGCTTCTGTTTAAATAAAAAAAAACATAAAAAAGCCACTTATTTTTTATCTTTGTGTTTATTTGTCAATTATCCCAAAAAAAAAAAAAAATTTACATGGTACTCAAGTTTAGTAAACTCGAGTACTGTGTAAATTTTTTTATGTGTATTTTATTTATAAAACGTACTCGAGCATGGTATACTCGAGTATTGTGTTGCATGGAACTCGAGTTTACTAAGCTCGAGTACCAAATAATTTTTTTTTTAATCACAAAAATTCCAGCTCAGCAGTGCCACAGTAGAGAATTGATAAGGAACTTGAGTTTCTGAAACTTGAGTTCTAGAAAAAGTGGTAGTTTCCTATTTATTTCCGAAACAGTGTTTTGTTGCTAAAATTTCAAAAATAAGTGGTATTTGGCCATTTTGGCCCCCGATCCGATGTAAAAGTGCTATAGTTTTTAATGAGATTTTTTTTAAGGCTTAGTTCATAAAGCGGAGGCTTGCCCTGAGAAAAATTTTTGTCCTATTTTTAGCTCATTATGAATCCTATGCGTAGGATAGAAAAAAAACTATTGTTTAGAGATTAGGGTTTGGTGTGTTGTTTTTGAGAGAAAAAATTATACTACCACATCTTGTATTTTTCCTTGTGAATAGTGAAATCATTATAACTTCGTGGACGTAGGCAAATTGCCAAATCACGTAAATATTGTCTTGTGTTGTGTGATTGTTTTATTTGGTGCATATATATATATATATATATATATATATTTTTTTTTTTTTTTTTTTTTGCTTCTCACAAATCTAGGAATTTTGTGTGTATTCCCTAAACCCTTTTATGTGCATCCCTATTTGGCCTGATCATTGGCTCATTGCATACTTTTCTACTACTCTGGCGTTAGAAACTGAATAATGAACAACAAATTGCTAGGAACTGAATAAAACAAACAATAAATAATAACAGTCATTTTCATTGTGAATAATAGATTTTAATGAATCAACAATTGTAACATGGATAACAAAAGAGACGATATTTTCCTTTTTATCAAGTCCTTGCTTTGCTAAGTTTAAAAGGAGAGTTTGTAATACTTGGTTTCATCTCATGTTTGCATCTATTTTGTATTCAATTTCTGATATATGCAGTTTATTTTAACATCATTGCATTGCATTCTACGATAGTTTTGCTAAAATTTTAATCCAAAAGTGGTACTTAGCATTTCTTTTGATATAAGAGCCATTGGTAGCTTCTGATTTGGTGCAGGATTTTTCTTCATTGTCAAGGATACTTGACACATGAACCATGTTTGAGTTTGCTCTTCTTGTAGTTCCTAGTTGGAGGAATCATATTTTGAGGATCTTAAAGCTTTTGGTGGACTGGTGGGATAGCTTTTTCTCTCCTCAAGATCTGAATTTTGGGGCACAAGAATGCTACTATCAGGCAGCAAAGGAAGAGTTCCAATTCCCTACTAAAGTGGGTGTTAGCTTAGTGGAAGGTTTGTCAGAGTGGTGAAGAATTTGTTGGAAGTTATTGCAATGTGATGCTCACTTTACAGCAAAATCTAGATATTTCTTATTGATTGCTGCCAGAGTGACTAATGATTGCTAAGAGTCTAGCGGGGTGTTAAATTGATTACCATCTGATTGGAGTTCATTAAAATGTGAGTTCCCTCAAATCTCATCTTCTTTTCTTTTTATGTCACCTTTTAAACAAAATTTATCCTTAATTATGGAATGTAAAATTTGCCAGAGTGGTTGGGCGACCATTTCTCTCTTCAACATTTGGTACTTATGCACGAACATTTGTTATCTGCCTAAAGCGGATGGCATGTGTCTGCTCACTAAATTGGGATGACTATCCATTCATAACTGACCCAAATTAAAGTGGAAGCTATCCCCGGACATATTACAACAATATGTGTGGTAAGTTTTCTTATACATAATCCACTTCTTTTCTCTGATACCCGACTTTAAATCAACCAGTTATATTCATAATTGTTTTGATTTCTTCATATCTCTAATTTGTTTCCCCAAATATTTTTTTTCCTGTTTCTTATTTATTAATTAATTATATTTCCTTGATGTGCAGGCACTGGTGACTATATTTCTACTGTGTTCTGCTGGAGTAACAATTGATCAATTTTATGTAGTTTGAATACACTTCACAAGTCTTGCTTGGTTGCCTGTGTTGCTGTTTCAGCAGCCTATTACCCATAAGATGAAATCCATATCCCCATATCCCGAGCCTTGCTTATACAGAAAAATGACCCTCAACCCAGATACAAGCGCATTGAGCTTATACATATCCCCATATCCAAAGCCTTGCTTATACAGAAAAATGACCCTCAACCTAGATACGAGCGCAATGAACTTTTCAGTGCACTCCAAAAGAAGTGACAAACTTGCACAATATAGGTGAAAAAAATGGTTTGTTAAAAAAATTGCTTTTAACGCGCATTTACCAAGTCTTTTAAGGACCACAAACACAAAAGCCATTTGCTTCTCATTAAGCAAAAGAAGTTCCTAATAATGACAACTAATATGTTGAAGCAGGGTGGTAGGTGAGACAGGAAGGAGCCTCTAAGCAACCTGATGAACGACGCTAAATGTGCTTTGGGTGTCAAGGCTTCGGTCACATGAAACAGGAGTATCCTACATATCTCAAGACCATTCGATTCATAAACTTATTTTTTATGCATAATTTTAGACTAAAAAATTTGAAATTTTAATATTTGATTAATAATATAGTTATTAATCTTTGATCTTCTAAAAATTTTGTAAGTATAAGCATAGCATAGAGCATACAAAAAATAAATGTAATCGAAAAGTAAATTTGTCAAAATTCACGTCAAATAAAAAGCAAAGCAAAGCAAAGCAAAAAGCTAATTGTTGAAGTGGTAATGTTCCAAGCAAACGAGGCCCATATCTTTGTTCCAAAGAATCTAAACCAACACACTGCACACTGGTACTTGATGTTCATATGATTTCCCACTTTACAAGACAACAGACTGGAAATGTTCAAGTTCATCCTAAGACAGATAAATTCATAAAATTCTATTGGCAATGAAACCAAATGTTAAGAAAACAACTCTGTTCTGCATAATCTACAAGGGGGAAAAGGAAAATAGACAATTTCTCTAATTTCCAAATTGTTTCAATTTGTATAGTTTCACTAAACAAATTTCAAGAAAGGGGGGAAAAAATCCATGCACTTCATATCCAATGCTTTTCCTGTTAAATAGTAATTACTTCATCTATACCCAAAACCCATGTAGGATATATGTACACGAATAAATAAACTGCAGGCAACAGGCGCAGCAGCCACAGATTAGTACCACATTTACGAACTGTAAACACCACATTTTGCGGCCAGGCTAAAATCAAGTCACCTTCTAACTTTTGTTTCTGTTGTTTGAATCCGTGGTGATGATTGTGAACCACCACCGAGTGCAGCAGCAGCTGATTCAACATGTGTAAGAAGATACTCATATATCTTTTTCCTTAACCTGTCAATTGTCTCTGCTGAAATATGTGGTGTTTCTTGTCCATCCTTGCTTGACCCAATTTGGTCCAGCCAGTCATTCACGCTCTTGAGCTGAGTTAACATTCCTGCTATTTGACCGTTATCTGACAATGCCAAGGTGTCCACATCAGCATCCAAGAACCTCTCCACAAATCCCAAAAACCAATCCTGGGACTGCAGTTGCAGCATCTCAGCCAAATCAACTGCCTCATCAAGGCCATTTCCTCTAACCCACTCTGGAGGAGGTTGGGCCTGTGGCTTTTGGCCGTTGGCTGAAACATCCCCTTGCCGGCGAGTAGTTCCTTGTGCAATCTTAGAACTAACTGTCTGGCGGGCTTTGCCTTGGGTTTTTGTGGAGGTATTCTTGGTAGAATTTTCTAGGACTAATATTGGTTGATTCACTGGGATTGTCTTTTGGGTAGGAGCTGAAATTCGAGTTGAGTTAGGTTCTTTGCTAAAAACAGCAAAAGATGATAGATTGGTTGCCAATGCAGCTTGGACCCAACAAGCTGCATGTTTTTGCCTGTCTGACATGACCTTTAGTGCTTCTTCTGATAGGTTTTCTTCATGATCTGGAGAGATACCACATGGAATAGTTTTTGATATAGAATCAGCAACCATGCGAGCGTTATTCAAGCTAGCATGAAGAGTCAAGAACTGCTCAACTGCAGGCTGTGGGTTATCTTCCTTAGATGACGTACTTAATTCAGAATACATGCTGCAAATAGGAGAATTCACACAACATTATTGTCACACACACACACACACACACACACAAAAAGAAGCTTGAATGTAGATCAAAGCCATTATAATGTAAAGCAGAAAAATAATTTTTTTTTTTAATTAAAAAACCTTATAAAAGCTAAAGGATTGGTAGTGGAACTTCAGCTAAAAGTGAAAGGAAGATTAATTCATTTTGCTAAATTATCAAATTCTTGACATTGTATATTTACCCATAGCGCAAGGTTATCTGAATTTTGAGCAGTATCCAGATACAGACAAAGCTCCTAATTACCACAAAAAATTCTAAAATGGACATGTCCCTCATCCTGCTTTGCTTTTCTGAAGCAATTATTTTGTGGTTTTACCTTGACCATCTCTAATAAGTCTTTTTTTTTTTTTTCATAAGTAACAAAACTTCACTGAAATTAAGGAAAATATAACAAGGAACCAAAGCACACAGGTAGTGTTCTATGGAACCATCAATACATCAAAATTTTGGAATATGGAAAGTACAACTATCAAGAAAATCAGTCAGAAACAAAAGAAATGACACCCAAAGCATTAGTCCACTCTAGCAATAACTGGAGGAAAGACAGCTTCAAGTCATTGATCAATCACTCATTTCCTTCAAAAATAAGAGCATTTCTTGCCTACCAAATACCCCACATGCCGTCAGGGATCATGCTCCAAATCACCACAGGCATAACTATTTTACTATTAAAATTGCTCGACCAACTTGATAGCATCCACAACACCACTCAGCATAATCCATTAGACCCCAAATAAAGAAACTACCCAGTTCCACAACTCTCTAGCCACAGGGAAGTGTATAAATAAATGATTGATCGTCTCCCCGTCTTTCTTACACGTGTAACACCAGTCAATCACGGGAGAATTTCTTACACATGTAACACCAATCAATCACCACTACCCGCCAACACCACTCAGCATAACCCACTAGACCCCAAATAAAGAAATTACCAAGTTTCACAACTCTCTGGCCACAGAGCAGTGTATAAATAAATGATTGATCATCTCTCCATCTTTCTTACACATGCAACACTGATCAATCACCACTACCCGACGCTTCCACAAATTATAGATCATTAAAATTTTCCCCAGAGCTGCTGTCCAAATAAAGAAACTAACCTTTATTGGTGCTTTTGGGCTTTCGGCTTCCAAACAGCTTTCCAAGGAAACAGGGATTGAGTAGTGGAATGTTGTACCTTGTAATAGGATCTAACATCGGAAACCTCCCTGGAAGAGGGAGGTTTCAAAATCCTTCAATATTAATTCCCAAATGAAAAAATTGTCACAAGGTGCTCTTTTTCAAGCAGGGACTGTTGTTATTGTAATTACTGCAGTTGCAGCTGATGACAATGATACTAATAATGTTCTTAGGATGTTTCATATTAGTGCTGATGTTCTCTGATAATCTAAGAGCTTTCACCATCTTGCATTTAATGCCCAAAAAATCAAGTCAATCCCTTCCATTTTTCCAAGTTGAAAATAGCACCAATGTATCAATTTAATTATTGA
Source organism: Quercus variabilis (assembly GCA_030445155.1). Classification (NCBI taxonomy): domain Eukaryota; kingdom Viridiplantae; phylum Streptophyta; class Magnoliopsida; order Fagales; family Fagaceae; genus Quercus; species Quercus variabilis. The sequence continues at coordinate 48,722,164 of CP129454.1, forward strand.
GTTTGATTTCAAGATACAGCTTAGAATACAAAAAGTGCTCCCTCCACTTTTCTTCCATGCCCAGAAGTGAGGATCTATCACTTTGAGGGAGCTCGTCCACCCCTCTTTCTACTTAGGCCCTTCCACTTTCTTATGGGATCCTGAAGGCTCTTCTTTCTTAATTAACAAACATAAAATATAAGACAGGTTTTGAAACTATGCTCATCAGATTTCTAAACTCCAATAAAATTTCATTACGTACTTATCAAAAAAAAAGAAAAAATCATTAGTAGTTTTACCTCAACTCCTACTGTGGTGGTGGAAATGCTATGGTAGATTAAGTTCAGGTATGCCACAAGGCCCACAACCCATATAATTAATTTTTTAAACTCAACAACCATCAATACTAGGGATTTTCTGCTTTCCAAGCCTGCAATGGCAGGCTTGTAACATTTCATGCCCAGCAAAACATCCACAACCATGTTTTTCGGTTAATAATTAATACATGATTAGTTTGTCAATCAGGTTTTTCTAAATCCACTCTACTTTACTCTATATAAGAAAGCTCTATAACTCAATTCCTCAAATATGGCTACACCAACTCCATGTTTTCTAGATGCTATCCTTTAATTTGCTATAGGCCATCATGCCTCTTCCCCATCTCACCCCATGTTTTTACCCCTTGTAGCACTATTCATTTGGTATAAATGATTTGCACGTGACCAAGCCATCTTATGTGGTATCCGTAATCAACATAGTCAGACTACTAGAAAAACACGAGATAATTTCAATTGCTATCTTATGCAAACCTCCAATGTTGCTGACGTATCCATAGATTGAGAAAAAGGAAAATTTAAGTTGACATATCCAAAAATTAAAGCCTAGTCAATTAAGTTAGACATATTCAAATACTGGACAGCCCTACAATTTTTTATTTTATTTTATTTTTTTTTTGAATGAGGACAACCCTACTATTATATAAGACCTATATATATAAAATGACCATGAATAAAAGTTGTCCCACATGACCATCTCAACCAAAATGTGTCCAACAAACTATAGCCAATGCCCAGTTTTTTAGCAAAAAAACCTAAATTACAGTGTCCCTGTTGCATAGCTTTGTGCTTTGAAGGTTCTTCCCCATTTAGATTCCTAAAGACTAATCAGATGTTAGTAGTATAACTACTTTTTTAATGCAAGAATGTTCAAAGTGCTTAGACAAAGCAGAGCCAACATTATCTTTCACAATCTACATGGTAATGCTTTGTTACTTTGATAACCACCATACATACAATTTCATTGCAAATAGTTTCACAACTACTATTAATAACCTAGTAGATGCTTATCTGAAACAATAAATAAATAAAATCCCCTAGTAGAAGCTGGTGCAGGCTATAAAATGATGGATTTCCTCAGACTCTAGTTACTCCATCCTACAAGTTCTGGATATAAAACGAAGTTACATGATTTTTCCCTCCAGGGTAACATCGGTAATGCTGAATCTAGCCTACGATACTCAAAATTTTGACCATGGGATGTATTGAGAGTCATTATCAGAAATCATAAGCCAAGGATTGATTCCAAGTTTACAAAATAACAAAGACTACCTCTACTTTCATTGCCAGTAACTTATTATATTAATTTTCATTTGGCTATTTATACCTTAGACATCGAAGTAAGCTCTCTGCCACAGAAGCCTCTTGCATAGCCTCTATTGCTGCCAACTGTGCAGCATCTCTGTGCCTTATAACTTCCTGTCAAATGAATGTGGATGCATAGAATAAGAAAATAAAAATCCAATAGCCATAGAACTTATCCTCTAAAGGAAAGAGTGCTATCTAACTAGGTGTCTCTACGTATAAAAGAAAAATTGAATCAAAACCCATGCTACTGTGCAGTAACCTATTGCTATATCATAAGGATTTTTCAAGTACAACAGTACGAGATCTATATAATAGATGTTTTCCCCAAAGGAAATGATTGGATGACTCAAATCACTGCACTATTGCCTCAGAAACATGACTCATGACCTGAGGATTAAGCTACTTACAGATCTCTGAGCCTCAGAAACATATGGCTCATGACCTGAGGATTAAGCCAGTTACAGATCTCTGACAATTACTATTGTGTAATTCTAGCTTGTTTACTTCAGCAAAACTCTTAATACATTGGGAATCTTAAACACATTCTTTTGCTTGATGTCAAAGCAATATTAAAAACTACTTCCATGGAATTTTCTGTAGCAAACATAATATACCATTTTCTTAAGTAGCAAAATCTTTCAATAGTGATGGCTCAAAGAAGAATAGTTCAAGCACAGGTTATCTAGCTACAATATGTTAAAGAATGTACCTTTCCAAGCTTTGCAAGAGAAGCAGGGAGTGAAGCCCATGAAACACTTCCATCTGTCAATCTTCTACTATTAAGGGAAACCTTGACCAAGTTTCCTGGGAGTCCATTACTAGATACATCTGATGATTTCTTCCCAACAGAAGCTTTTTGCTTACTTGGTTTTTCTTGAGCATCCAGAGTCCCATTTGCAGAAACTTTCTTTACAGACATTTGAACCTTATCATCCCCTTTAGATTTCTTTGTAGATGACTGCAACATATTTTCCTCTTTGGATGGCAACCTGTCACTTGTCGTACTTATTCTTGATGATATACTTATCCTTGATGACGTACTTGGTCTAGGAGCCTGGGAAATACATGTTGATTAGATGAAACTCATGGTTGCTTGGCTTGAAGGTGGGGAAAAAACAAAAACAAAAACAAAAACAATACAAAACAATTGGAGAAATGCAGCAAAAATTGATTCCTCAGACCTGTCAGTAATTCATTACAAATAAAAGATGAGGACATCAATCCAATATTTGGGTTTTTTAGAATTGGAAACAAACACCACGATAAATGATGACATCAACTCAATTCTTGCAATAAACACTGAGATGAAAATTAAATTAATCTGCACACCTCAAATTTTGAAAATACCATCATTGATGACAAGCTGAACGACCAAATTACAGAAAATCCATAGGAAACCCAAGGTAGAAACAGAATGAACTAAATTCAACACAGCTTATGGTCCAAAATGCTTAGCATCGTTTAGTAGTATTTGAATAAAAGAGTACTATTAATCAAACTCCTATTCTATTGAAAATTTAACTTACAGAATTTCGTACTTCGTGCCTTGGATCATGTTTGGTGCCCCTCAAATTAGAACTCTCTCTACCCTTCACCTCCATGTTCCCTTCCCAGCTCTTCCTCAGAGCCTTTGCCCCCAGCTCAATCCCCTGAACAAAACTTCTAATCGAGTTTCCCATTGCTAACTTCTTCCCAGAGGGCAGAGGACTAGTCGTGCGAGCAGCATTTGCCTTTTCCACCACTCCAAACTTAGCTGTTGCCTTCCCACTCTTTATATCCGCCTGCTGCTTGACCCCATTTGCAAACTTCTCAAAAGAAGACGGCAGGGAATAACAACTCGTCGGAGATGAAGGAATAGACCTTGAATTGAAAGTCTTCAATCTCACCAAAGATTCTCTCTTTACTTCCACATTCAATACTGGTTTCGATGGCTGAGACTTTGATCTACCAAAAGGCCCCATTTTCTTATCCAATTGCTCGTCTTTAACACTACCATTCAATCTAACTTTTTCCTTTTCCCCAACATGACTATTCCCCAATAATTTCCTAGGTGAATTCACTTTCTCTCCGGGTTTAAGACCCGAAGACAAGTTATTGTTCAGAAATCCCAATGATTTAGTTGCAACAATATCTTCAGGGCTTCCCACACAAGGGTGGCGCCCAGGGACCGGCCTAACCCCACGAAGAATCGGGACCGGTGAGGCAGCTTCCAGCCTTTCAACATGAATAAACTGACCCAATTGAATCTTATCACTAAGAATTAGATCATCATGTTCATCAGGTAGAGATACATAAGTGGCATGAGAAGAATCTGAAACCTTGACGTAAAAGCCTTGGTTTGAGAACAACTCACCTCCTGCAAGAGCTGGAACAATGCTCACAACTTGCAATAAAGACGACCTGTGCTCTCCAGCAACCTTTATATCAGTATTCATGTGCTGTAGAAGCTTTAGTAGTACGCCAGGAACAAGATTGGCCATGTTTGTGACCTTCAATTTGCATTACACTGCAAAACCCAGATAGATAAATTTTCAAGATTTCAGATGTGAAAAAAAGAGGTTACAAAAGACTTATAAATGAAGTGACTTTCTCAATACCCAGATTGAAAAAAAGAAGCGTTTCTCTTGTCAATGCCCAAGTTGAGGCAAAGAATCAAATCTGTGGACTCTGATGGCTTTGCAGACAAGGAAAACTGGGATTAGACTTTAAACCCAGATGGAATTCGACGCCGAAAATGGGACTCAGCATAGACAACCAAGAAATGAGAAGACTTTACCACTGATTTGAGATTCAGATTTGGAAGGTGTGCTAAATAGAGTAAAGAAACAAGATATAAGGAAATTACAGACCAACCTGGTGGATTTTTTTATCAAAAAATTACCTTAATCATAGAACCCAACTGGGAAACTAAATAATATGATTCCCACAATTGGTAGTAATAATTGTGTACAGATTGGATTAGAAGGAGAAAAACAAATGTAACATTCGCCAACCCAGAAAAAAACAAAGACCAAGACTTGGTAAAAACTTTTTTTTTCTTCTGCTGAAAACCCAATATGGGAAAAGTCACAAATTTGGAGTAGGGTAAAAGAAACTTTATCTGAGAAAAAAATAAGGGGCAAAAGTGAATGTACTGGACATAGGGATGGTGCTGAAAATTTGCAGAAAACCAAAAAATAAAAATAAAAAAAAAAGGTGGGAGAGGGAATAATTTGATAGCGGGCTTATTTCATGATTAAGAAACAAGAAAAGCTGTCAGAGTCTGAGACTATGACAAACAGACATATGCACACATGCACTTAAAATCATATGGTCATACAAGAATTGGAAGCTGACCCACTTTGGCTTTTTATTGGGTTCAGAACCCAGAGAAATATTAGAGAGAGAAAGTGTTTGGGAGCTGAGAGAGTTTCTGCTGGTTTGGTGAGCTAGTGGATGTGATGTGAAGCCAAAGGGTTTCAGAAATTCTTGCAGGAACTGGATGGGAATCTTTACAAAGAACTTTAAAAAATATATAAATATTTTTCTTTTATATTATTATGCATGACGTACGTTAGCTATAAAATTATTCTATTTTGAAATTACAATTTTATCTAATAAAATAAATATTATTATATATTTTAAAATTTAAATTATGTATTTTTTATATGTATATCAAATTTTATATCAATCAATTTTATATTATTTATTATAAGATTTATAAATTTATATTTTAAATTATAAAAATTTATAATTTAAATAATTTATTGATATAATTATTAACATTTAATTATCTAAAAAATTTGTAAATAATAATGAATATAAAAAGAATATATAATCTAATTATGAATTTATCAAAATTTATTTTTAATAAAACAAATATTAAATAAAGTTATAATTTTTAATTATAATTAATTTCGTAATTAAATTATGTATATTACATAGGTAAAGTTGTGATTTATAAATATATTTTGGGTTGATTTCATGACAAAGGTGCCGTAAACAATAACTAATATTTCAATTGAACTTTCAATGTATTTATTTTGATTTTGACGTTTTAAATTCCATGTAAGGTGTCACTTAAAAAAAAAAAAAAAAAATTCCATGTGAAGTGGATTTTTTTTTTTTTTTTTTTTAATTTGAGTGTACGAAAATGGGGTGCATGTGCATTGTAATGGGGATGGTTGAAGCAATGTGATGGGATAGCGTGTCGGCTACCTGGAAAAGTGTCACATCCCCAAGATAATAGAAGAGGTCGAATCTCTATCTTATTCATTTTATCTTTGTGTATTTTTTATACCTTTTTTTTTATAGGTTATTTTTTATACCTTGGTTCTCATTCAATATATACACACATGCGATGTACATTAATGGTGGACCCAAGCAAACTACTCGGCTCCCAATGGGAAAAATACACACAAAACTAAGGAGGTATGAATTTTTTTAAAAAAGAAAATAAGGTATGAATGGAAGTTTTTGGCTAAACATGGTTAAATAAGAGTTTATTTGTAATATGTGTGCTATTTAAAATTATTTTACTTTGTAAAAAAAGAAACAAATTTGTGAGGAAAAAAAAGTAGGAGAGAGGAAAGATAAATTATGTGACCAAGAAAAGTAAAAAAAAAAAGTAATTTAAACAATAATATTGTCAAAATTGCTACGGTCCAATTTTTCTTCTCCATGAGTAAAAGTAGGAGAGAAAAATTTTGTTTTGTGCAAACACCATTTCCAAAATAGAAGAGAAGAGAGGGAAAAAAAATTGATAAGTGACAAATATAGGTAAAAGAAGAGAGGGAAAAAAAAAAAAAAACTGTTTCATTCATAGAGAAAATTTATCTGGTAACATTCTATTCTACGGCATCTTCCTATTTTGGCACCAAGTGTGCAACTTTTAAGTAATTTAAAAGACAAAAAATTTGTCCCTCCCACTCTTTCTCTCAACTTTTTCGGCGCTACCACATTACAAACGTTTTTTTTTTTTTTTTTTCCTCCTATTTTGGCAATAAGATTGTCAAAATATTTTTTTTTTCTTCTCCTCTTTCATATTTTGGTATTTGTATTCAAATAAGTCAATATCATACCAGTACTAGTCGTACCAGGAAAATATACCATACCAGCTATTAAACTGTTACTAATACTCTTCCAAAATGTATTGAAAAACATAACATGTTGTACACCATACTGATCAATACAATCCATTTGATTGAATTTATTGAAAATTTTTACAATAACTTAAAAATAAGAGTAATACTACAAACACAAATTATTTTACAACATTTTTATAAATTGATGTTGTGACCAACTTCTTACTAATTTTCATTTAGACCCATTATTAATATCACTTTTTTATTTACCAATAATCACTCACTACATCAGTAGTTTGTAAATTTTCTTGTAAAATAATTTGAATCTTTAGCATTACACTAAAAATAATCTTAAGTTTTGTTTATTAATTCATTATTATAGCTAATTTCAGGATATCACTTACTAAAGTTTAGTTCCTGGGTGGCTATCTCTAACAGTCTAATCCACTCAAATATGGCCCCAGCTTACCCTTTTTCTTTGTTGATTCCACATTTATTAGAAGACACTTGTGCATGATTTACATATTCTTAACATAACATTTGGCTGTGTTTATATCTACTGAGTTGGATATCACTATCATATAAACGCTAATAGCCTTCAGCTCACGTTTTTTATATCTTCTTTATAAAAGTTGAATTAGCATTTTCAACATGCCAGAAAAAAAGTATTCTATATATGCATACCATTAGGTAATGCTAGGTTGTCAAGGGGGTGAATACAAATTCATGACGTAATTTGCTTAATTTTCTTCTAAATATAGCTTTATGCTTTAATCAAATCCTAAATACAGATTCGTGTGCTTAATAGGGTTATTTAATTGGAAATTTCGCCCAAGATTTAAAAAGTTTCTAAAAGATGGTTGTTGAGCATGAATCAATAAAAACAAGATTAGAGTAGATTATAATTGGTTCAACTAATAAATTTTTTTGTCATAGTTCAATCCGATTAACAACTTGTGTTTAATGATAAAAAATAATAAGCAAATCATATGTTAAAATCTTATTGTATTTTTTTTATTAAAAAAATAGTAAGATTTTTTTTTTAATGAGAAAAAAATACTCATTCCGTCTCTATTTGTTTGTCATATTTGAAAAGCTAAACTTTTTAAGGATACATCATTTATTGTTTTGTTTGCCTTATAAAAAATGTATAAATTTACAAAACTATCCTTAAATAAACTTATCAACTTTTTTAAAAAGAATTATTCTTAATGAGGCAACTAAAAAGGTGCCCTAATTAAATTATTTTTTTTATAAATATTAATTAGTTTTCTTTTTAAATAGTTTTGCAAATAAAGTATGAGTATAATAGGAATATTAATAAATTAATAATTTTTATTTTTAAAAATAAAATAATATTTTAAAACACCTCAAAATAAAATAGAGTACAAATAAATTAAGACGGAATTAATAGTAAAATTAGATTAGATCAAATAGGGAAATAACGTGCACAGACAATAATTGGCCACCTAATTAGCCACCCAATTAGGCCAGGAAAGAGAATTACTAGACCAAGGTCAGCATAGGTTAAAACGCAGATATATTTTCACGCAAAACCAAGATTTGTTGTTGAAGAAAATAGTGCCGCAGCATCATGCGCAAATTCTTGGAAATCGGCAACAAGAACTTTGCAAATTAAGAGGAAAAATTATTAGTTCCAAAAGCTAACAACCAAAAAAAACAAACAAATTTTAAGCAAAACAAAGTGACACTAAAAAATCCATGATTGGGTACTTCTTCAATGATGGACTAGTTGACATGACTAAGTCAATCCACTAGATCTATCTACTAGAGTAGTAGCAGTAATGCTGCCAAGAAGTCTCACAACATGACATGCTTAATTATGATTAAAGAGCACAATAATTGTTTATTTTATTGTATGTCACCAGAAATCAACCCCCTATTTATTAAGTGCAAGTTAATAAAGGCATGTTTAAGAAGGTAAAGGGAGGTTTGCACACCTTTTTGGGAGAAAAGGATTTATTAGTGCAGTGACCAGTGGGCATAGTACATGGTCCACCAAACCTGTACTATTGAAACCTAGCCCATTGAAAGTAGCAATTACTCACCTTCCCTACTAGTAATTCCCATCGTTAATTCCCATGCATACTTATCTCCACAACTGACTGGAATACAATGAAACTAAAAAGCTATTTACCTACCATTGCTTGACAAATAAAACACCATCAACTCAAGCATTATAATAAGAATTTTAGTTAATTTTATTAGTAAAACTTTTTTTATTAAATAAAATATTTAAAAATTTATAATTATCATGAAATAAACACTATAAATTAAAAGATTATGCTCATATACATCAATGTGAACGTTGTTAGGAAGCAGAGGACCCTACGGTTTCCTTTCAGCATTTTCTTTTGTTGGCTTTAATTGAGAGTCGAGGGGATAGGGGGGTTAAGAATATTGAATAAGGGTCAGTTTTTTAATTCCTAGGCAATAAAATAACACAATTTATTCTCTATAATATAGTATTCGCCTTCGATTTTGCAGTTTGCTATTATTATAACAAAAATGGTTTTAAAAGGTCATAAGAAGTTATTTTATTTTATGTATCATTCAAGAAGTTTTAAGTGAAATAAAGATGATTGTTCTTTAGAATTTTTTTTTACAAGAAAATGTAAAATTGAGAGAAGCACTAGATCATTTGTCCATTCTAGTAATTGCATAGCACAAGCTAGCTGACACATCAGTTACGGACTCATTACCTAATGATATTCTTTGTTTCTTGCAGGGAAATTGGTCCACTTAATTAAAAAACAGAATAAAGTCTTACATGAAATATTAGGTATGATTAAAGTAATCATAATTATTTTCTATTGCAAAGTTAGTTAAAGATAAAGCAAGAAGTTTAAGCTTCCTAAATACACTTATTAGCAATCAGTCTCAAAGCAAAAAGGTCAATGTTAGTTAGGATATATAATCTACCGCAACTGCAACAAAGATTCTTGTTCCTTCAATCTTGCCCTAATTAATATATCTTAATTAATATATATATATATATATATATATAAAAATTTATATAGGGTATACCATATACTTTGTATTTTTTATGGGATTATAGTAGTATTTTCATTCCAAAATTATTTAAACTTTAGATAATAACTTTATAGATATAAGATATTTCTACTGTATTTTTTTTGGGTATGTATCGTTCTCGTTCAGTAATTTTTGTAGATTTCCTTTCCACACATCGTAAACATGATGGTTATGTTTCTAAAAAAAAAAAAAAAAGTAAACATGATGATTATGGAAATACAATTAATTCAACGTTGTTGTAGTAAATAAAGCCATTGATTGATGTAAAGGTGTAACTTAAAGCTCACTTCACTTACATATGTATAAATCCTAAATTCAGTTCAATCCTAAGCCTTAATCGGTTAATCCTAATAATCAGGATCCCTTAGTTGTCACAGTTTAATAGGAATGGTCTAGTGCACATCCCTTAATACAAATGTAAATCCTCTAGATTCTCAAAAAAAAAAAAAAAAAATGTAAATCCTCTACACCACTTTTTGTGTACTACTTTATGTTCCACTAATCACTATTTACCATGTGTATGATTGCTTTCCATTTTAAACTTAAGTTATTTTATAAGGAGAGTAAAATGAAAACATAGCAAATTGTGATTAGTGGAATATAAATTATAGAGTGGTACATAAAAAGTGGTACAGAAGATTTAGACTTCCTTAATACATGCATAGTACACACAATCTCAAAAAATAAAGGAAACCGTGACTTTAAGTCAAAGTTTTGAAGTTCAAAATCATAACTTAAAATCACAATTTCTCTTATTTTTAGAGATTCTATGCACTATATGTGCAAGTGTGTGTGTTTGAATCTTGAATGTTTTCATTCGAAACTTCAAGAGGTATTAACTAATTGAGGTACAAGGCTCTTAGCAACTTTCACCTTATCAAATATTTATATTTATGTCAAAGTATTAATTCATTATCATGTGTTGAAGAATACATGCATTTATTTTTATGTATTAATTACAATTTTATGCATATATATATATATATATATATGGCCATCTCTCTCTATGTATAGTAAGAACATTATCTATAGTAGTTGTGGGGGGAAAAGCCCAACCATACGTAGTGGGCCTAGAGCCCAATGTGAAGCTTATTGTATGTCCGAAGAGGCTAAAATTGTTGAAGGGTACTTCGCACGAAAGAAGGATACTTGGGAGGGAAGAAGATCCGTCCGAAGAGAGCATCAGTGTTCCGAAGATATCATTCTCCTCAGATGTAAAGATTCTTGGTCATATAAATATTTGGGGGGTTCAAATGAGTTTACTAATGACTTCAGCAGTCTAGATAAGTTTTGGACACGCCTAAAGATAAGAAGAATGGAGAAATATCTAAAAGGAAAAGATGCCACCACTGTATTAAATGCACTGCAGCAACTTTTCTGGCCGTATTTATGTGAAGAAGACCTCTGAACAATATAACCTCAGCTACCGCCACTCACAAAAAGCTGAGGAAGATACATGACATGACATGCACTCAAGTAAGGACCTAGATGAAGAACAAGTGGACAATGAGGATAATGAGGGAGGATGCTATATAAAAAAGAAGGACTCCTAATAAAGGGGGGAGGAAAAAAGGAGAAGAGAAGAGAAAAAAGAAAGGTTTTACTGTAGCCCTAAGAATTGTAACCAGTATTCAATTTATCATAAGTCTCTTCGGACTTCAGCTTATTTGATATTTACGTGTATTTTTATGATGGTTTATACTTGGATGTTGTGATCAACCGTTGTGAGCTCCACAGTCAACCTAGCTCTATCATCCACACTCTACAAATTTATTATTTTGAGCTTGGGCCACAAATCCTAACCATACCGTAGCTTAGTGCTATTTTAAGGAGATGGATTTTTTTTAGAATGCAATATGTTGCATAATTAAATAAAACCTATAGTGCAATGATACGAAGACAGTTCTTTATGTAATTAGTAGTCAAAGGAAACCTTGTGTAATTAAATAAAACTTAGAGTGCAATTATATATTTTATAGTGGAATAAAATAAATTAATTGTAACTTTGGGTTAGTTATAATATATCAAGAGCCTAATACCCATTACCACTAGAGTATGCAATGTTCTTGAGTATTTTTTTTTTTTTTAATCAAAATCATTTCTATCTAAACTAAATTATTGAAACAATTGATTGATAGAATCAACCAAAGAGAGAGTTAATGATAAAGCTTATTTCTAAATCTTCCAATTGGATAGTTTATGTATTTACATACCCGATTGTTTACTAAAATTGGGTTAGTAGTGGATGCCTAACGATATTAGGGCACAAACCCCAACACCCTAGTGGTTTTAGTTATATAATTTTGCCAAACTTTATGTTAGTTTCAATTATATTTTCCTATATATTATTAGTGCTTTTGATGTGTTCTTGTGTTCCGTTTCATAGTGGATCAACAACCTTAACTAAACTACAATTTTTTGTCTAAAAATTGGACGACATAAAGTAGCTACACTAGAGAAAGAATAAAAATCATTTTTCCTCTCACTCTCTCACTAGCTCACACAGGTTCTAGGTTTTGTCAACAAAGGAAGTGCCCACACTCTTGGCCATATATGCAGTCATTGAGGTGAAGATCAAGTGGTACAAGGATTGAACATATATTTGGTAAGGATTTAAGTTATTGGTTTTCAAGGTTGATTCATCTATTTTTTTTTTTTTCTTGTTACAAATTTCATATTCATGGTTGTATGTGGTTTATGCAAATTTCATATTCATGGTTGTAATGCATGTGGTTTTCCAATAGTTATAACCCTCATAGTGTTTTTTTCCTTAATTAGTTCATTGGTTTTTTATTTCGTCAACAAATCACGTATTATTTATTTTACAACACATTATTAGTTTTTTTTTTTTTTTAGTTATTAAGTGTGCGTTTGGCATTAATGAAAGTTGTCAGCTTATTTTTGCTACTATTCAGCTTATTTTTGCTACTATTTATGGGCCCTATTGCATTTTTTTGGTACTATTTATGAGTCCTACTGTATTATTTCAGCTAGCTTTTATTTTTATCTACAGTACTTTCAGCTTATTTTACTATTCAGCTTATTTTTGTTACTATTTATGGGCTTTATTTTACTTTTTGATACTATTTATGGGTTCCACTGTACTATTTCAGCTAACTTTTACCTTTATTTACAGTACTTTCAGTAAAAAGTTTTTAGTTTTAGTAAAATAAGCAAATCTCAAACAGAAATTAACTAAAAAAAAATTTGAAATACATAATGGTTAAGATATTAATTTGATTTAATTCCAAAAATCAATCATTGGGGTCGTCTATGTTGTTCCTTTCTATTGGCATCAAAGCCTAGCTAGGTAACTCTAGTCTAGAAGTTTAGACTTGAGTTGATCCTTCAACCTTGTTATCAATGATAAGTGAATGAACAAGATCCATGTATCTTGTTCATTCACTTATCGTCGTAAGTACACATTGGAAAGTGCATATGAGGGTTTTTTTTTTTTTTTGGAAATCGATAAATGAGAAAGTTTGATCCATTAGAAAAGAATGGACCAAGTCCGTAGCCTCAAATGTTGAATCGTCTGCATAATAGTTAGCTGTAGCCCATTAAAATAATCATTTGTGCAAGAGAAATACAAGAATCATTCCAGTTTGTGGAATCTTGATGATTTACACACGATTTGTTCAATGTTCCATTGACATCGTTTCCCCATATACCCTATATTAATTAAGAATCTGGCATCTAACCTAGTAATTATATATAGAAAAAATAACAAGCAAATATAATTCCAATCGTAAAATATTGGTTAAAAAAAAAAAAAAAAAAAAGGAAGAATCTTTATTGGTGGTGTCTAACATCATAACCCCACAGAATAGATAAAATAAACAAACAAGGCACACACAAGTGCATACATACATACATATATATATATATATATATATATATGATCCAATATAAAGATCAACTCCCACACATGACATCTGTTTTGAGTTTGGAAAGCCTCAATTAACATAGTTTTAAGACTCAAATACATAATAGTATAAATTTAGGCAATACAATATCTCTAGACAATTTTATTACAAAACTTAAAGTAACACAATTAAAAGCAAAAGACACTTGAAATTTTCATATAGCAAGTCTAAATCTTGGACCATCCTTGAGCTTCCTCCAATTGCATATGTAGATTTAGCACGCTAAAAAAGTGAAGCAAAAGTTAGAAAGTATAATAGATATATATATATATATATATATATATAGTAGAACATAGAAGATTTTGTTTCTAGTAAAACAAGTTAGTGATCAATTATTTAAAAATGATGTTTAATGCACAAAACAAAGACAATAAAATACAAAATTTTCTTATTGTGATACCACTAAGCATATTTGATGAATTGCAAAAGTCATAAGTAATCGTGTGTATCATGAAATTTGCCACTAGACTATTTAACTAATGAAACCATAATATATTAATTCAAAAAAATTCATCTTAAGGCCTTGAATAATATTTCTTAACGTATTTGCAATATATTATTTTTTAAACTGCACATTAAATTCCAAATTACTAATAATATGGTACACGACTCTTGTTAACGTTCATCATAATCCCCAAACTAGGTGAGACAACATAAAAGTACTTTGAAGAAAATTATTAAAGGACTTGTCATACTAGATTTTTCATAATTAATACATTCACATTTTTTTTCATAATTACAAAAGAAATTATCATAGACATAAGTACGCATGCTATCATGAGAATATTCCCCCAAGGCAAAATATTTTGCTCAAAAAGCATCCCAAAATTATTCACAATTAAATCAATTAGTCTCATTGTTTTAATTTATAAATGTTAAATATGTTGAAAATAAAATTTTCATCCCAACAATAAATAAGTCAAGGTTTCTCCCTCATCCAATTTGTAAACATAATAATTTCTATAATTTTCTCTAATATACTTGCTAGGTTTAAGGAAATGAAAAATAATTTTTTCCACAAAATTCCGTTTTAAGAATAACATACTTCATTTATTACCAGGAAAATAAATTCATAAAACTAACGGAATTTTGGAAGCAAAATAATTAGAGTTTTTGTAAATAGTTAAATTTAGTTTAATGAGGCTAGTGGTGTGTTTTAGGCCGATGTTTGAGATCAATTAAATCTAAGTGACTTGGATCCACACAAAAAAGGATTGGTTGCATACAAATACAACTTTCATACTTTTGTGTGTGTGTGTGTGTGTGTGTGTGTGTGTGTGTGTGTGTGTGTGTGTGTGTGTGTGTGTGTTTTGTGTGTGGTGAATTTTTAAAAAATGGAAATTTGATATTGTTTCGGTATTGGCCAATTAAACTTTTAAAAAATGGAAATTTGATATTGTTTCGGTATTGTCCAATTAAACATTCTCCATTAAAGAAATTATCATACTCCTTATTTTTGTTGCCCTTGATTCGTTTGTTGAGTGTCCATAACTGGCCCTTAAATTTTGGAACTAAGCTTTTCTTAAATTTTTTATGCGCCTTATGTTCTATTAGGCAAAGTGTTTTTACAAAATACATAGAACTTAGAAATGGGTCCCTTTCATCCCTTTCCTGTACCATTAACTCACAATTGTTGAAATTTTTTATTTATTTTTTTGTATAAAATAGAATTTCTACTCTGGCTTAATTTAAGTGTATATGTGTGTAAAACTCCTTTCTGAAGACTTAAACATCGGCTCTTGTCCTCCCCACCTCACAAGCATTTAAACTTGTGGCCAAGTGACCACTGCACTAAGGGTTCGTAGTGGTCAATTGTTGAAACCCTTAACAACAACACAAGACTGTTGCTCAAAAGGATGCACTCCTTTCATATTCTTACATTCCTCAATACTTTTTTCAAAGCAAATACAAAATGGGTGAAGCAGGTTTGGAAGTGAATTGGAATGGGAAGAGGAAGAGGTCATATCATTGGCTTGCACACTAGTGAGAAACATGATAACAAGATCTAACATCACCACAATAAGTTCTCTCATTAGTATCCTAGCCATCGGTTTTCTACCCGTTTAAAATTTTCTGAATTCAAAAAAATATATATAATTAGGACTTGAACTCCTATGTCTTATATACAATTGAAAAATTAGATATATATCAAATAAAGAATTTAACCAACAAATTGGTTTGTTCATAAAATATCTTTATTCATATAAGCATCATTTAAAAAGTATGACTTTTAGAAGTATGAGCATTTTAATTTAATTTTTTACTAAAATTTAAGTGATGCCTTTTGGTTAGGGTCGCGAAGTTTTATATATAACTTTTAATGTTTACGCATGATGTTTATGAAAAGTCAAGTATTCTTGTAAGAGTATTGCAATTTGTTTTATATGAGCATGTGAGGATGCATGATCCAATTGTCACTAATTCACAATATCTTTGGCTAAGGTGCCCAATTTAAATGTTTTAAAATAAGATAAAGAGATAGAAAAAATGGTCCGTAAGTCACATCAGTGCATATGGAGTTAAAAACCATCTTACTAGTCGTTAATTAAAAAACTACATATTGATGAAAGCTAAATGCTAAAGTTAACATTCAAAATTTTCTCCCAAAAAAAAAAAAAAAAAAAAAAGAAGTTAACATTCAAAAACTTATATTAGAGGAGAACAAAACATATTGGAAAAAATTATAGTTTCCAATTGTGATATGTGTAAGAGACTAAGACCTTAGCCCATTTGTTTAATTGGACCAAACCCACTAGAATGGGTGGGATTGTGATATTGTCTCCCAAAATGGAGATTTAACTAATGATGTTATTCCCCCTATAGATCAAGGGTTTTACAATTGGAGTAATTTAAGGAAAAATTAGAAAATCCTGCATTGAAATGAAATCCTCATTTTGTTGATTGATAATTTACATTTGATAAAAAAAAATTAAAAAATTAAAAAATTAAAAAAAATAAAAACATTGCCTTGATCATAGTTGCAATCTAAAAGAAAACAAGGTTTTGATTCCTAGTTACATTCTAAAATATGAAAATTACATGATAAAACTTAAGATATGACCATTGATGTAGGGTCGAATGTTAAGTGATGGAGTGGCCAAGAAGGTGATAGGCACCTACTCCACCAAATGAACCGGTCTTCTTGAATATGGGTGCAGTTTGGCCTCAATGTCTGCGTCTGGAGGCTGCGTTTTCCTCCTTTTTTTTTTTTTTTTTTTTTTTTCCCGGAAAGTGAACAGTAAAATCACATGATTTTACTGTATAGAGACAAAAAATACTGTTCATGCACTGTTTGGCATTGTTTACGCACTAAAAAATATTAAAAATGGGTCCCACGGTACTATTTACACATTTAAAAATTATTTTGCTACAGTATTTTCAGTTTTTAGTTTTCAGTTTTCAGTTTCAGCAACAATAAGTTCAATCCAAACGGACCCATGATGCCCATGTATTTATGTCATGCAATCAAAATATCGAAACATGTCATAGAAATAGGGTAACAACATGTTATTATGTGAAAATGGGAATAAGAAATTAGGATTTTTTTTTTTTACAAAAAAGGTTTTGAGCATGTAAATTTATATTATAAATCCTAGGCAGAATCTAGCATGTTTAAAGATTCATCCCATGTCCACCAATTACAAACATCATGGCTTATCACAAATCTAGGGCTTTTAGGATCTAAACTAGTCGATTAGAAGTTCATACCTACATGCAATATTGGAGTCAAGAATGGACTTAAATGTTCTCTTGGTCTTGGTCGTTGTGCATCACATTCTTCCTTCAAGGTTAGAGATATGGGCAGCCCCTTGAGATGCTTTGATTCAGATAAAAGCTTGGTTTTGTTGGGAAGTACCTCCATGGATTGTCATGGGTGGTTTTGGCAACTCCTTCATAGATCGGTTGGACAACAATATTTGGATAAGTTGGGCAGCACTTTTGTGGATCAATTGGGCAACACCACCTCCTTTTCAAATGTTCTTGAGTCGTTCGTTGTGTTCTGTAAAGATTTTGATAGAATAAGAACTTCTTCAATGATTTTTGGGACTGAAAATGGATTGGAGGCTCACTTTGAGTCAAGTTTATGCTAAGGAAGTCATAAACTTGAGGTTTTTGAGGGGGTACAGTGTTGTGATTAATGGAAATGATCAACATTCATGTAATGGCTATTCCCGCAAAAGCTCTCTCAAAGAAATTTTGTAAGCATAAACACCTCATTTTGTAACCTACATTTAACATCATCTAAGGACGTATTGGCCATCTTAAATCCTAACTATGAGTTCTTAATTTTGATTGTTTGATTTTATGTGCATTTCATTAAATAAATCTTGAAGTCATAACAATCAAAATAATAGGTTAGAGGCCTAAATCGAACCCCCAAATTGAAAGATATCAAGGAATCAAATCTTAACAGTTAATATGAACTTGCATGAATTAGGTCCCAACCATACATGATTATGAACACTTCATTTTAATTGGTTCAACTCAAGTATAATTTAAATTCAATGATGTGTTGTAACACTACACTTCGAGAATATGATTATTATGAGTCGCATGCATATAATTCAATCCGAGGGATAAAGAATTAACTAATTCCTTAAATTTTGGTGGAATTTAATTGTTAATCTATTGAAATAAGAAAGTTAGGAATTAATTGGTTGAACTTGAGGTCCAAGGAGGGGCTAATACAATTGAAATTCGGAGAAAATCCAAGCATTGAAAACATATTGAAGTAAAAAATGAAGGAAATTTGTCATAGTCAAGCCCAAGTTGATCAACACTTAGACCAAATATCATTCAATTTCATTCATTTTTGGGTTTTTCCTTGCTCCCCACTCTGGTCAGACCTTCATAACTCCAAAATTCAATCTGAATTTAGAATCCTCTTAGTCCTTCATCGATTAAATTTAATTTAAAATCCTCCAACACTATTCCAAAGCACCCCACTCCCTTAGAACTCTAGAGGAAGTAATATGTAAGGTTCTTTTGGTGTTTCGGTCCTCTTGATCTCAAATCACTACAAGGGTAAATACTAGTTCTCTTGGTCTCAAGGTTACAACTTCAACTTGTTAAGTCGCTTCTTTATGGCATGTTTGGATGTTTAAAAAAGGAGGTGGAGTAGAGTAGAGGGAGAGAGAGTAATACAATTACCTTGTTTGGAAGTTTTTTAAAGAATGAGGGGGAGGGGTTTGGAGGAGTTTGGAGAGGTTTGGACTCCCTCTAGCCCCCCCAATTTTAATTCCCCCAAATTGGAGAGATTTGGAGGGAGAGTAGAGTACATAAACTATTGATTAAGTAAATTACCTAATTTGCCCTTATTATATTAACAAAATTACACAAGGGGAAGGGCTAATTACTCCATTCCCCTTACTAATTTTAAAAACATCCAAATAAGGTGGAAGTGAATCATTCTCCTTTACTCTCCTCCCCAATACTCCCCTTCCCTCTACTCCCCTCTACTCTCCTCCCTCTCTAAACTTCCAAACAAGCCATTAATGTTCTCTCGTGGCCGGTATCTCCATTCTTTTTACCCTTTTGGGATAAACATTAAATTCTCCTGGTTTTGACTTTACATTTACAAACCTTCACATTTGTTGCCTCACTCCTCAACAATCTCAAAGAGGAACCTCCCCGCCCCGCCCACCCCCCCCCCCCCCCCCCCCCCCCCTCAACGCTAATGCAAGTAGGTATGGTTTCTTAACACAAATGCTTGTTTAAATCTTAGATAGTATGTTCTCAAATGCTACAACTTATTATTTACATGATGTAATATGATCAATAGTCATCATCTTTTAGAACACTAGTTTCACCGGTTAAGGTATTAACACTCTCATTTTATAACATAGCCTCTTAACTTATATCAAGGGTTCATAGATTAAAGATTGTCTATGTACTGTTCAATTACTAGATTGTAACTAAAATCAAAGTAATGTACTTGTTCTTAGATTGTATCCAAAATCAAAGTCATGTAATGTTCTAGTTATTATTTTTCAAATGATGTATATTCAAATATGTCAATAAAAATTCTGTATTTTTAATATGGTTTCTTATTTTTCTCTCAATTAAAATAAGTAATAACTCCATTATAAAACCATTAATCTAGAGGAAAAATATAATCAGTAAAACAACCATTTTAAGAGCCACTAACACAACTTCACCCGCTCATATAGGGTTGGCTTGAATCTGATTCGAATGAGCCGAGGTATGCCTTGAAAATTAGGGGGTTTCCTTTATAAATAAAGGAGGGAAAAGCATTCGGCCTAAGAGTTAATTAGGATGAGTTCCATGGCTTGAATTTCACATATTCATTTAGATAAACTGATCATCGTGTACGAGCAGGAATGGGAAAAATCGCAAAAATAAATGAATTGGGAGGGGAGGACTTCAACTGTCGAATTAGCACTTAATTTAGGCATTTGAGTGCCGATCAGCACTACGAGTCTTCATCCAAGTGCTGAAACAGCACTTGAACCCAGTCATTCACTTGCACTCTTTTTTGAGTTTCAAAGAATTTGGACTTTGCTAGATGAGTCCGAATTTAGCCTCCTAAAAGTCTAATTCATTTTTTAGAATAATTATTGCTTTTAACACTTGATTAATTAGAATAATTAATTTTTTTGTTTAAAACTTATAGACTTCCTCATAATTCAAAGTTCAAAACTCCTAGAATTTTTTGCACACTACAATTATTTTTCACAATCTAATAAATTCATGACACCTAATTAATTATATTTATTATTGTTTACAAACCAATCATAATTAATTATAGATAGACATTATTCACTTTAACTATGCATATGAATATTAACCATTAAAAGTTAATCCAACTATATTTTTTAATCCGATGGTTTAATTTATAATTCCTAAATGTACTTTTAATGATGCTCTGAAAGATTAAACAATCAAAATTATGATTTGTTCATATGTTGTAGAATAATAATTTTGTCCTTGAAATGAGGTTAAATTAATGCCGCAAAATAGAGTCTCTACAACATTATATATAATATGAAGTCAGTGTAATAGGAAAACTAGATCACGTTAAAAGAGAGAAATTTTTTTTAGATACTGCTAAAAGAGAGAAATTTAAAAAAGGTAATATGTAATCATCTGAATTTTGATAAAGACAAATTATAATTACTTTCCTTTTTTTCATAAAATAATCTCTTAAAAGTTACTGTTATAAGTTTTTAAAACAACTAATATGTATTTAGTCGGTAATTTTTAGCAAAAATTATCAAAAGCTTAGAGATCATTTGCAATCCCTATGATTAAAATAAAACGAGATTAATCAATACAAAAAAAAAAAAATTCAAGTTTTTCCTTAAAATTAACAAATAGCTTAATTAATTGATGTGGTTTTGAATTTATGGAAACTAATATTTGAAGTATATTCTACAACATTTTCCTAAACAAAGTTTTATTTATATAGGGAGCTGTGCCTATTATAAGCAACTTTTCTTAGAGAGAGATAGATTATAAAAGTGATTTTTTTTTTTCCTGAAAATAATATTTATTGGTAAGTGTTATGAGGTGTTGGAACTTGGAATAGTTATTACGTAAGTGATTGGTAACTCTTGGTAAAAGCCATCTAAACTCGGATTTGCAAGGATTGCATTATTATTATTTTTTTTTTTTACTAACTTGCAAATTATTGGGGGAATGTGTGGTGTGTGTGTGTGTTTGAAGTCCCCACTTATTGCTAGCTAATCACAATCGAGAAAAAAAAAAAAATCCAATCTCTAATTATATAAAGGACAAAGTTGCCTGGGGTCTCACGGATCACATATGTGAACTGAGAATTCCATGATATTTTCAGACAGCAACGTTACAAAAGATCCAATTGAAATATGTTGGAACCCACCAATGAAAGTTATATTGCAGGATTAGTTCCTTCAAAATGAGCTTTCCATTTGTCAAGTTCGAAAGTGTTCTCTCTTCCTTTCTCAAATCATTCAGTAGAAGCGAGTAGTCTCATTCTTTTTGTGTTTTTTTCGAAAATTTGAGTCATAGGAGTGTGTTTTCTAAGCCTCCTGAGGGCTGGCTTAACAAGGCAAATGTAGTGATGAGCTTAATTATTATCTTTCTTTTTCTTTTTGTTTTTTTGGAAGCCAGGAAGATGTATTCAATGTTATAAGGGAAAGCGAAAAACAAATACAAGTCCTTTATCCCAAAAAGCAAGAAGTTAAGGGGGATCTTGTGATTGGACTGAATTGGTTAAATGTGTATTGTGTGGACGAACGCTAAGTCCCACATCGAATGTTTATTAAGAGAATCTTGCACCCATAAGTGATTACGACTTACGAGAAGTTTCAATTGCAACTTCAATTGCAACTTGACAAGTCATTTTCAGGTGTAAGTGCAATTGTGGTAAAGGACGGAGGCATAGTTGGACCAAGGAGGGCAATGGACCCCCTAAAAAATTAAAAAAAAAAAAAAATACTAATATTATATAGTTACTAATTTTAGTAATTTTGTTCTATAAAATTATACATTGCCTTCTTTAATAATATTATTAATTCTTTTACGAATAATGCTATAACTACAAAATTTTCTACAATATTTTTACAGACTATTGAGATAATAAATTCTTATTGGTTCGCATCTAGACCCATCACTTACATTACTTTTTAACTTACCAATAACTACTTACTACATTAGCAATTTATTAAAAAAAAAAGTTTGTAGTTCTAGTATTTTTCTCCTTTTAAAAGCCATAAAATAAAAATAAAAAATAAAAAATAACTTGATTTAAAATCTAAAACAAAATATACAAGCAAAAAAAAAAAATTAAGGGATAATTACATTTTACCCACTTGTGGTTTGTCTCTAATTTGACTTACCTATCCGTGGTTTTATTTTTTACACTTTACCCAACTGTAATTTCCTCCGTTACTACTTTGATACCCACCTCACATTACTCTAACACATAAACTCATCAAAAACTGAACCTAAAATAGATCAAACACTCCTCACTCCCAAAACACACTCTCATCCAATGTGCTCACCAAACTAAGATCACAATGCAATATGCTTGAGATAATGGACTAAGAACCACCTAGGTTTTGATCGTGTAAGCATACCGAGGAAGAAGGAGACACAACGTTCATCTGTTCAGCTATTATAGGTAGATCCTTTTAATTTTTGAAACCTAGTTTTAAAATTCTTTTTTCAAAATTGGGTTTTTGCTTGCGGATTTTGGAGATAGTGACCATAGAAATGGCAAAGACAGTGAGTGCGACCAAACTTTCTCTCTTCTATTTTATCTTCTGCAACAGGCGACATTAAAACTGTGGACCTTGAGAGCCATGAAGAAGTGTGGGCCTCTATAGATCCATAAATATAATCGGTCACCCCTCAGTGCCCTCACCCACCATTTAAACTTACCTCATATTTCATTAATTTATCTAAAACAACATGTCTACCTGATCGACCGTGACAGTACTAGTACATTTTTTCAATGGCTAAAATTATTTATCATTATTAATTTTTCAATAAATTTAACGAAATGAAATTTTATTACCTACGTGAAGTAGTATACACGATATACATAGCTTAAAATGAAGTTATGAATAAAAAAACCAATCAATGTATTGAAAATTTTATATGTTTAAAAGTTTAGAACAGCTGATGTTTGTGCAATTAATCTTCTTCGTAACATTAAATTTTAAACATTTAATTTCAAAGTTCCTCAAATAGTACCAGACTTAGTACATTTCAAAATGTCCTCAAAAATAAATTGATGAAAAATGATAAGATTTACCCAAGACCCAGGTGGTTCCCAGTCCATTATCTCAAGCACATTACATTGTGATCTTAGTTTGGTGAGCACATTGGATGAGAGTGTGTTTTGGGAATGAGGAGTGTTTGATCTGTTTTAGGTTCTGTTTTTGATGAGTTTATGTATTAGAGTAGCATCTGCACTGGAGGTGGGTAACAAAGTAGTAACAGAGGGAATCACTGGTGGGCAAAGTATCAAAAATGAGACCACGAGTAAGTAAGTCAAATTAAAAGTAAACCACAGGTGGGTAAAGTGTAATTATCTCAAAAATTAACCCAACAAAATTACCAATATTAAAGCTAAAAAAATTAGACTTAATTAACCAATTTTACCCAAAATAAACAGCCCGATCTTTTAAAAGCCCAAAAGCTAAAACTCTACGCGTTGCTAGTAATAAAGTTGCCCCAAAATTCCAAATTCTGGGTCCAACCTGATTTTAGTTACCATTTTTTCATCTCAGTCTGTATACTAACACTAAAACTTACTACTATCATACATATAGTGTTAATTTCTTGCAAATAAAGTTGCATATAGGCCTCGGATGTCCTGGTCAAAAGTTGCATATAGACCTTACTTATTCAGCAAAAAAAAAAGTTAGACCTTACTTTAAGTTAAGTAATTGTGTGGACCTACTTTCTTTTCTTTCTTTCTTTTTTTCCTTCTTTACTCAAGTGAGAATTTAGCCAACTCCAACATACATTTACCTATATTAAGTTTGATTGCCATTGCTAATCAGTAAATCACAAACGAAAAAGAAACTTCATCTATAGTTGTATCAATGTATATTTTCTTCTTTTTCCAGATTCATAAGTTGTTTCATAAAATGAAAGTCGATGAAATGTGTATTATTAGTGACAATAATCATTATTATTATCATTATTATTATGGAACCGACTCAATGAATTCAGATCTAGAGACAGGTTCGTTTTTCGACTTTTGCATAAATGATTAATTGTGTCGGTTAAGACTGGGTGGATCATATGTTCAAATGCTTTTATAGTTTAAATGAGTTAGGTTGCAAAGTGTTTGTGGGGTTCACGTTTCACTTTTGGGTTAGTTCACCATATGACACTATTTAATTAATAAGTTCTTTTTTAATTTTTTGTGATTACTGTAACATGAATATTTGAACATTATTTTGTATAAGCCTATGAGATGCATAGTATATGATTTATGTATGAGTAAAATATATGATTTGCATGCAAAAGATCAAAATCATATATTCTTTGTAAACTCAAAATAATACTCCTTCTGTCCCAATTTGTTTATCCTGTTTGAAAAGTCAAATTTTTTAAGGGAACATCATTTATTATTTTGTCTGTCTTATAAAAATTTACAAATTTACAAAACTACCCTTAAATAAATTTATCATCTTTTTTTTTTTATAAAAAAAAAGTTATTCTTAATGAGACAACTAAAAAGGTGTCCCAATTAGATAGATTTTTTTAAATATTTGATTTTTTTTTTTCAAATGGTTTTGAAAATAAAGTAGAGGTATAATAGAAACATTAGTAAATTAATGACTTTTATTTTTAGAAACAGAAAAATATTTTGGGACATTTCAAAATGGAATAGAGGACAAACAAACTGGGACAGAGAGAGTAGTTCATAGTTAGTGATGAAATTGAGCTTTTCATCTATGAAGACTGTAATATATCAATTAAGATTTTTCTTAGTCATGGAAGTGAAGACTTTTAGTTAATGCGTTGATATATCTTCTTCTTTTTCTTTTTTGATAGGATGTGCTAATGTATTTTTAAGTGTATAAGATACATAGAACTGGACTGTATTAATTATTCTAATTAACAACTACCATCTAAATAATAGGTCTTACTACTTCTATTTTAATTGATGCTATCTTGGGTTATAATTATATTAGTGAAACTTAAGAGTACAATTATATTTTCATAATGATGCGAAATATAATTAATGATAATTTTAGGCTTGTTAAGAGTTGAGAAGAGACCCAAAGCTCATTGGAGCTAGAGTTTTATTATACTCTTCGGTCTCAACTCAAACCACATAAAGCCCAATTTGACTAATCCAAAAGGTCAACCCAATTGCTGTTATTTAATAATAAGTTATTAAAAATAATAATTGCTACTATAATTATATATACATTTCAAAAAGAAAAAAAAAAAAAATATATATATATATATATATATGAAAAAATTAATTTTTCAAGAAAACAACTTATGGGGAAAAAAAGAACATCTAATTTACTAATTGAGATACCACATTTTTGGCCATCTATGGAATTTGAGTGAATATTGAAGATCTTCTTATGATCAATTATTTTCTCAAGTTCTAAGTTTTACAACATTAAGGTATGCTTTTCTAATCTTTGTTCTAGAATTCTAGATTAGATGTTATCTTGCATGAATAGGGTAGATCTTATATTTTCCAACATCAACCCCCCACACCCCAAATATCAAATTTTCTGGGGATAAAAATGCATACTTACCAAAAGAAAGAAGGTTGAATAAAAACTTATCAAGTTCGCAAATGTTCTCACTTCCATTCCACACAGAATAAAGAATGTCACATACTAATCAAAATAGCTCACAATTAGCATTTTTCATTGTCAAAAAGTTTTGATTTTAATTTGACCGTGTTCAAACCATGACCAAACCATATCTCAGTTAAACAAATCTTCGATTTGATGGGCTCTAAGCACAAAAACCATAAACAAACCATTCAAATCAACGAAAAAAAAAACTAGTTTGGGTTACTATTTTTCTTTACTTGTAACTTTTCATATCAATAAATTTGAAGCCAACGCATTGTACCATTAAACAATTGGCACTGCAAGCTTTCCAATGATTTCTATTTAAATCAAACTGTTGTCAAGAAGGATGTCAAATAAAACAGTGTAAAAGAAGAAATCTTCATCGAAAATCTTGAATTCAAGCACAAAATTAACCAACGGTACAACCTTTGAGCCCGAAGTTGTTAAGACACCACACATAGTTGATCCAGAAAAGTATGTACTTTCTAAAACTATGCGAAATTCTCTACGACTTTGTTAAGCAAAAATTATTTCAAGAAAGCCTAGATTATGGAGAATTTCACATAAAATACAAGAATAATTAGGAATGTTAGAATTTTATAATTAAATGATTAAATTTACTATATTTCAATAATTTAAGCTTTTAGAACAATCAGTAATTTAACATGATATAAGAGTAAGAGATTCTAAGCACGGTCTAGGTAGAATTATATAATTAAATGATTAAATTCATAATATCTTAACACTTAAACTTTTAAAACAATTAGTAATTAACAAGAAATCCATTGGGCACTAACTTCGAGGGCAAAAATTGCCACAAACCAAGGAGCAATGTTTCAAAAAGCACGTACTTTAAGAATCTAAGAGAAATTCTCTATAACTTGGTTGGCACAATGCTAGAGTAGTAGCATGGAGGGCCGATTAACTATAGCAGAGTGGACGGCATGATGCTACTTTTGAGAGAGACCACAGAGCAAGAAGGCAGGAGCCATATCAACCAGACTTCTTGAGGCCTCTTTTTAAATAGCCACGTGACATGATTTTATTAGTAACCCTCTCCATATCAACATTAATTTACACAAGACAAGAAAGAAATGATGAGTTTTGGGTGGAATTTCATTAAAGCCCAAAAAGGCCCACAGCTACTTGAATTGAGCTTCCTGATTAAGAATCCACATACTTTTGGATGGGGAATATGGCTCATAAAGCTCTTCACTCCATGGGATAAGCTCATGACCCACATTATTTCTCAACTTTATAAATTGGGCCTAACACGCTTATTTCCCCTACATCACGAAATGGACACTTGACCTACTATGTTTTCCTCACTTCAAGGAGCAAGCTCAAAGCCCAAATCTTGCTATTTTATTGATCTAGGCTCACCATTCACATCATTTTTCTCGTCGTATAATGGGCTTCCTCAATAAAAGATCATATGTATGCATAAATTTACATAATGAATTCAAATGAAAAATGCCCAACTACAAGCCAATTGAATTATTTGGGCCATAAAGGCACTAAAGCATAAAACCCATTAATATCTCTTGAAGACCAAAGGCTAAATGGATGAAATAAGACATTAAGTCCATTTCACTAGATGATAACAAATTAGTGAGAAGAGATAAACACTCAAGATACCAAAGGACAAGTTTTGACAAATTCCAACCAACTTTAATCCAATTTAACAAAGGGTTGATTAAGGTCCAAACAGGCCTATTCACATTGATTAAGTATCAAAACAATGAATTCTATAAATTTATGGCCAAATCTCAAATTTGACCAACTTTGATCAAGTTTTTTTGAGTTTGACCAAGCAAAAAATCCAATCGTTTTATTGAAGCAAGTTTGGTTCCATCTTAAAGAGAACATTCATGAGTTGAAATTGGGTTTGGAACGAGAGAAATCTCATGAAATTAGAGAAAGTCTGACTCAAAACACTTGGCTTAAAAATGGGAAAACTTTGATAAAAAGCATTTTGGGTTGCCATGCTGTCCTGCACTCCTGCTTGTAACTTTTTACATCGAGATTTGAAGTGCAAGTTTATTACCATTAGAAAATTAGCGTCACAACCTTTCTAACAGACGATCTCTTAAAATTTTTAGTTAACAAAAGATTCGTGCAGTCTCTCAAAATTCGTAGTTCATGTATTGCATATATTGGAAAAGTAAAAGTGTTTTTGGAGTGCCTAAGACCACATCGAAATGGATGCTACTTGAGATAAGTGGGGTCTCACAAATGACCTATGTGGTCTAAGAATTCCATGATAGTTTTAGAAAGCAATATTACAAAAGACCCAATTGACAAATGTGAGCCACCCATGAAAGTCACATAGCATGAAAAATGTCCAGAAATGAGATTTCCATTTGTCAAGTTCACAAACGTTCTCTCTTTCTCAACTCATTCAAAGGGAGTTCTCTCATTCTTTCTTTTTAAAGAATTTGAAATTTATTTAGCGTTTCACATTCACATGTCAAACGGAGACATCCAAGATTCAAATCTTCTCCACCCTATTGTAATTATCAAAACAAATAAATAAATAAATAAAATTTGAGGTTCCAGAGTGGGTCCTAAATGTCTCCCAAGGGCTGGGCTTAACAAGGCAAATGAAATAATGGACACTTACTTTTTTGGGGTGATCTACTGGCAATTCCTATCACAAACCACCAGAATGACGGCTTAAGTAAAGGCAGTGCAAATCAGTGAAGTGAGCTGCTAAGATAAAGGTGGGGTAAATATCTGGGTTAAGCCATACACCTTGAAGAAATTATCAGAGGTCAGATACATTTCGCAGTGGACCAGGTATGCCGACTGAAATTTAACATTTTGTATAACATAGCTTACACACACCCAAAAAATAGTTTGGCTTGTGATGTATACATTAACAAAGATATTAAAAAATAATAATAAAGATCACAAACAGTGACCGAAAGATATTAGGAAAAGGGGGCAACCCACACAAAAATATTTAGCCAGTTAATGAGTTTATAAAAACATGTAGAATAGGATCCATCCATTTTTAGAGTGCACTAGTAAGTCAGTCAAAATCTGAAACTATTGTCTATAGTTGACAGGCACAATTAACATTATAAACTTCCAAAAGCTTTCAACATGGAGAAATGGACAATTACATACTGCCAAACATATCTCTGGCTGAACATTTCTGATAAGTGCCATGGAGTTCTTTGTATTTTATTAAGCTAAAAGAACTGAACCGATGGAAACAAATGGGTCCTCCAAGATACACTTGGGTGTCCAATTTTCGACTTGAAATTAATGTTTTCTATAGTAACAAACATAATCTCCACTGAAAATCATTAACATTTTCACTGCTAATAGGGGAAAGGATAAACAGTCCACAAAACTCGTATTGACATTTCCACTCTGACAAAAGAATGGAACAATGTAGTATATTGCGTTGGATGCTTTTGTGCTACCCAAAAACAAAAATAATTAAGGAGCAACACTATGGTTTCTTCCCACCGATAAATGGAGGATAGCATTTTTTTTAATCAGCAAATTTGCCACTTTAAGCTACCATCCTATTTCCACCTTTTCTTTGTCTTCACAATAGCCTGCTAAGGGACTTGATAAGCAATTTTAAATTCCGTCTTGTAGCCTCATCACCCGTGAATCCCAAAATATCAGAGCTTATATTCTACAATGGTGAAAAAATAAATAAATAAAAACAAAATTTGCACAAGAAATTACTTTGTAACTTCTGCAATTAATAAGCAAGCAGCTGCAAAAAGGATCTCACCTCAATGTTCTTCAAGGTAAAAATCAGGGTGTAAATGGACTTTTGAATCACCTCAGTGTTCTCAGGGGTCATAATTGATGAATGCACCCTTCTGCAGAAAAATATACACTATACCAAAGTAAGCCAGTAACTGAGAGAGACAGAGAGATCAACATCTTACGAACAGTCCTAGTTTCATAACAGGTCATGCACAGAAATCACATTCCAGTATTCTTAAATAAGAACTCGAACAAGCTTAAGAGTGAAATATGGACAAAGTCATTCCTCTCTCTCTCTCCCCCCCCGCCCCGGCAGATAATTTCACCCTCCAAGCCTATTTATGGGGGTTAGAGATGCCATTTAGTCTAAAGACTACTGAAATTTGATCAAGGTCATTCTAAAATACAATGAGATCAGATACCCAAATCGCACAGTTTAAGGTAAAATTACCGGACAACTATTATGGACAAACAACCAGCAGTTCAAAAAAATCTGTGTCATCACATGTATAACCTAGGTGTTATGTTGGTATCCTAGACTAACAGTGTAAAGGTGCGAAGGGTAGTGTAGTGGTGGCAATGGTGTTGGAACAAGTCAAGATAGTTTAATGGAAATTATGACAAATGTGAATCGGGATGGTGGAATGGAATGATTGTCCACAATATTTTCCTAGGGAAACATAAAGAGTACAGATCCAAAATCAAGGATTGCAATTTTCAGGTTTCACAAGTTATCTAATCCAACCCAACCCAAAAGGATTCAGTTTCTAAAACCATGATTATTCTCAAAGTCAAATCCATACTAAAGTAATAGTTGCATCCCAGTTCTTATTTCTCTCCTATGAAACATGGTTAAATTTTTTACTTTATATATATATATATATATATAGACACACACATCCACTTGGTGGGTTTTCAACCTACAACCTTGATTTGCCTATTGTGGTGGGTATAGGGTTTTGATAGGAAGGATAAAGAACTTGATTTGGGGTTCTTAGGAAGAAGGAAAAAAGAGAAATATATAGTGTTTAGGGGCTATATGAACAACAGTCATTAACTGTACCACAAGAAAGAGAAAAACAAAAGAGAACATATTCATCTTGAATATACTTTTAATTCAATAGCACTCCACTCGTATATATCTTGAATATACAAGTTTGCAAAGTAATAACAAATTATTCTTCCATGGCAGTGTCATTGTTAGACCTACATGAAATGCAGCTCAACTTATGTCTGATAGTCAAGTATGAGAAGAAAGGCTGAATAAGTTTGGCATGTTTAGCTCAAGGAGAGGTTTGGAGCTTCTTGATTTTCTTATGTCTAAGTTGAGGTAAGGCAAGCTTGCCTTGAGAAATTCTTGGTTTTCTGGTGGTCATCATTTTCAAATTATTGCCCAACAATACCATGGGCTAGTACAAAAACAAGCCCCAAAAAAGTTATCATTTTGAGACTCAAGGTTGGCTTACTTAGGAATAGCATTTTGTCTCATTTTCTCAACCTAACCTTGGATTAATAATTTTATACATAAAAGTATCACAATTCAGGACTTGTCATGACATGCCTCATCATATTGAACCAAGAAGGTGATGAAGGTGTCAAAGCTAACAATGAGACTTAAACCAAGATCTGGATTTCACAGACGTTACCAAGGTCTCACTCAACCAAGACTAGTAATTTAACAAAATCTCTCTCTCTCTCTCTCTCTCTCTGGTGGCATTTTTATTTTTTTAAGAGGGGGGAAGGGGGGATGTAGAGGGGGCCTTTGACTGTTAGTTTCCATCTTCTAAAATATATCCACATGATAAAAGACCCTGCAGCCAAAAAAATAAAGACTAAAGGAGGTTGCAATAACTCACCTCAAATCCTCAGACGCTTGTGTAAGACTTCTGGTTAGATTCTCAACTTCCTTTAGCAGACCACTGTCACGAACCTCAGCCAGCAAAGGTTGGATATCATCAGCCATGGCTTTGATCTGAGACATCACTACAACAAATAAAATAGTTCTGCATTAAAATACATAAAATACTGAGAACTGTCAATATGAAATTCTGAACCATTTACGCAGGACACAAGCACATAAACTCACACAATGCTTCTTTTTGGACAAGTAAACATACACACAAAATACAGTGCCGTACATTACTAACTTGCCTCTGACCCTTGATGCCTTTTTAAAACTTGTATGTATCAGATATAAAAAGTCATTGCTAGAATGCAGTGTGCCCTCACAAGAAACGATGTGGTCCTGCTACGGCTTAATGACAAGGAGGCACTTGCAACAGATGTGGAGAAGATAAAACTTAGTTTGGGAAGACCAGATAACCTAAACTGAAAGCAAGTCTAAAGTAAAATTTCCTTCATAGGGGTGGTATGCTATGACCAATAACTTCAACTGACATATTTTTCCAATTCAGAACTTCAAAAAGGAACATGACACACACCATCTAATTGTTTTCCATCCAGCTGCTCAATCAAAGTATAAAGCAACATACTAGATGACTTTTGAACATAAAAATGAATTTTTTTTTTTTTTTTTTTTTACTAGATGAATTTTGAACATTAAGTTCAAATCCTTTTATTCCCACAAATCAACAGCTACATTCTCCTTATCCTAGAATTTGAGAAATGAGAATTTTCCACTTACAAAACAGATTGGTGTCCACCAACATCGTGTAACACTCAATACTAAAGAAGCAATTCCTCCCAGCTGATTTCCTTTAAAACAAGATGCAACTCACACTCTAAAAAAATGTTAATCTCACAGCATTTTTTTCACAAAGGCTTCACAATTTCACCAATGATTTGAATTTTATTTTGAACATGTTCTTTTAAGGTTGAAACTGAAAAATAAAATAAAATACATTGGTGAATGCCAAAGATTGTATGAACTATGAAGTTACTCGCCGGGACACACTCACACACACTGAATATTAAATTCAAGCAAAATATCCAGACGAATTCAGGTTTTGTTAATGCACATGAAATTGTCATTGGCTTACATATATAATAAAAATATAGTTCTAATTCTGTTAGTTTAATGCTGAATTCTAACTTAGCAAACATTCAAAGAATTTTTTAAGTTTATGTACCTACTTATCAAAAATTTAAAAAGTTCATGTTCCAACTTGAATTGACATCCATATACACTTGATACATTCATAACCTCAGTAATATTACTGCTTGGACGTGTCAATGAGCTACTTCTTTAATTTTGCAAGAACTTCCCTCATTTGTACAAATCCAAGGAGAGGCCCAATATCTCTCTCTCTCTCTCTCTCTCTCTCTCTCTCTATATATATATATATATATATATACGTTGGATGCCAAATGGCTAAAGCCAATGTCCCTAAGTTCTCTCTATTAAATTTTTTACAATAACATTATACACACACTATAATCCTTTGCCTTCCAGCATATCTAAATTAACAAACTTGTATCAGTGATGTTTCCAAAGGTTGCACAGCCATAGATCACTCACTAAAAATGGGAAATAATTGTGTTTTAAGTAATTACATGAACTCTTTAAAGAAGTAGCTCATTTGGTGCACATAAGCGATATGAATAATAAACAGCTCGCTGCACATAAGCAATAAAAAACTTGGATAGTGAGGCCCAGTTTCGGTTAGTTATTACCAAACCACTTAGTTTAAGTATACTTTTCCTCCTTCCTACTCTCAGATAGCCTATGGTTATTCACTTCACAATTTATTCAAGAGAATAGACTCATCATAAATTGAGCATAAAATAATAAGAAAGGCACATCACACCTTTGTAAGCAGTGGCTTTGCCTCTTCAACAACTAGATATGCTCGTTCAGCCAGTGAATAAGTATTGGCAACACCAATTTCCTCCACCTCCCGTCCAAGACGAGTAAATATCCCAACCAAAGCATCCAGACTTACTCCTTGATATCCCTTCAGCTTCTGCCTATCGCATAAGATAAGACCCTCTTTAACACATTCTTTGTCAAGAGGCCCTGCTGAAGGTGTTGGTATTGGATCTCGAGGTGTAATATCAATCATGGTTTCCATGAGAAGACCAGACTGGTTTACTTCAACCAGGGAATTCCGAGGTATGATTATTTTATCATCTTCAACCTACAAACAGGTGAAAAAAATTAGTAGTATCCACACCAAATAAAATACTGATCACATCAACGTCAAAAACAACAAGTCCAGAATTTGATTGTAAGATGGAAACATAAGTAAAATCACATATCCATAATGAAAAAATGGCAGTCAAACACACCTCAACCTCTGCTTCAATACTCTTCAAGGAAGGATTAACGCGTATGACATTGCCAACAGTCACCCCTCTAATCCTCACGGGTGTTCCTGTGGAAATACCACAAGCCTGGGAAAATTCAAAGAAAGTATTGTACTTCCTGAATTTAGACCGGATTTGGAATCCCCTCAACCAAGCCAAACTGAGCGCAAAAATAACCGCGCCAGATACTAGAAACAACCCCACCCCACCTTCCCAAATGCTCCCACGTCCAAACCCAAAATCACTCAATGGCCGTAATGTTTGCCTCCACATGTTCCTAGGAACATCCAAAACAACTGCAAGCGGATTCTTTTTTGTTGAAGAGGATGGCTGGCTATGTCCTGCATCAGCAGACATGGCAATTACTCTGGTGAGTTTCTTGCATGGTCTTGATGGAAGACAAGGCAAGCAATTTGAAGAACTAGGTGGGAGGGTAATCAATGATGAAGACAGCACTGTTGGGCATGTTGAGACCTGAACAAAAGATTTACCAACCATCTTAAGCACAGTCCTAAATGGAGAAAAGATTCACCAATAATGAGATTGCTCTCCGCACTACTTGTTCTCAATGCCAACTTCTTAAGCCAATTCTAACAATCTAAAACGGGGTTTCTTATGAATCTTAAACTGCTGAAACTTCTACAGGGCCAATTTGATGGACTGCAAAACAAAACCTAGAAACAAAGTGGGGGAAAAAGATTCATCAGAAATAGTTGTCATAAGCCTAACAAAGGAACAAAAATTCAGTCAATTATAATAGGCATACACTGATAGAAAAAATAATTCATGCACAATTTGGTTTACAAAAACATGTAAAACAAGTTAAAATAAATATTGAAAGTAAGCTTTTATGTAAGTTGTTTTCAGTTAAATTAAAAGATAAAAGCTAATTCATAATTTTTTCATAGAAAAGGGAAAGTAATTAGATTCCAATGTTCTTGTTTTTGTTTTGAAACTGAAAGTAAATAAATAAGTAAAATTACGAAACATCAAGTTAGCAAAGCAATAGCATTAAGATCAGTTGCACAGAGGTAAGGTGATGTCCTAACCAACCACAATCTATTACTTCAAACATTGTTTTCCCTCAACCGTTCCTACATTTTTCTTAGCAACCAAACAGAGCATTGGAATCCCCCCATTTTCCCAAAATTTTCATATATATCAAACAATGCTTACATTACATATCTTCAAACCACTTGTTTTAATCAAATTCAATGATAATCCAGAGTTGCAAATTATTAAGTAAATAAATAAATTGTTTCAACATTACCAAATAACTAAAATCACACAAATCCCACAAAATCTACTAGATTCAAAACCCAAATAACCCTTTGCTTGAATACTGAAAATTTTCAGGAAATGTGAAAGACAACTAAAAAACACACTCATCTGAACTACAGTACTACACTTAGTTTGTACTAACATAGTTGAAAAGAAAAAAATAAAAAAAATTAAGCTTTCTGTTTGGCCATTAAATTTCTCTAATCTTACAACATAATGAATAAATATTTGTTTGGAATTCATCAAAACAAAAGATAAAGCAACCCAGTCAAGGAACACACTCACAATAATGAAGACAAACACTATGTCCCAAATGAGTACAGTATGAAAGCTCAAAATCAAGACCCACTTTCAACTAAAAATGAAACAAACCCAAGTACAAGAAACAAAATCTTTGAGTGTCTCAAATTTTTGCAAGCAACAAATCCCAATCCCAACAAAGACAAAAACCCATTAAAATCAACATGACTCTTGAAATAGGAAACCA
Organism: Quercus variabilis; assembly: GCA_030445155.1. Taxonomy (NCBI): domain Eukaryota; kingdom Viridiplantae; phylum Streptophyta; class Magnoliopsida; order Fagales; family Fagaceae; genus Quercus; species Quercus variabilis. Next base: position 48,757,885 of record CP129454.1, read on the forward strand.
TTCTCAAAATGGGGATATGGTTTTTTTTTTTTTTTTTACCTTTGAGCTAGGGTTCGAGGAGCCTGAGGATTTTTTTTATTCCAGTGTCATTTGCATTTCCTTCTCGTAGATGCAGATGGCGACAAAGCGAAACGAGGTTTTTGATGATTTTATTTACTAGAGGAAACATAAACGTGCAAAAATGGTAAAGTATTTAGATTTGGGTCATTTTGAAGGTTTTGGGGGGGGGGGGGGGTGTATTGGTAATTTTCGTACGAATGGTTGGTGGGAAATGGGACCCGCATTTTTTTATTCAACCCACTTGGGTTTTATACTCGGGTGACTCGGGTCTGTGTCAAACCATTATCACTTTCACTAGGTGTGCAAAAAACTGATGAACCAAAAAAATCGGGCGAAACTGACCGAACCGAGTTCAATTTTTCAGTTCAGTTTCGGTTTGAATTTTAGAAAACCGAAATATTTCGGTTCAGTTTCGGTGCTGAATTTTTTCATCTGAAACTGACATAACCGAACCGATTTATATATATATATATATATATATTTATGTAACCTTAAGAAGTAAATGATTAGTAGCTTAGTGGTATGCTTCTTGCGTTTTGGTTAATTGATTCCCAGTTTGAGCCTTTGCACGTGCATTTTTGCTATTTAATGTTTTAAAACCCTAATAGTAGCATGATATAAATAGCATCCTTTTCTTTTCTTTTCTTTAGCTATCCCCTTCCCCAAATTTCTATCTCTCTACCCTTTATGCTTCAATGCCTCCTCATTCTTTTTTTTTTTTTTTTCTTTCTCTGAGTCCCATGGTCCTTTTGTCAGCCGCCCCCTTCCCCAATTTTCTATGTCTCTCTCTACCCTTCTCGCTTCAGCACCTCCTCATTTTTTTTTTTTTTTCTTTTTCTTTCTTTGAGCCCAAGGGCCATGGTCATGCCTCTCTCTTCTCTCCGAGTCACATATCTCTGTTCTTTATTGAAAAGTCACCACAAAGACATGGTGGTAGGCTCAAGCATGGTGTTAGGCTCTTGCTATGGTGCAGCAACGGTAAAGTTCTGTTTGGACCCTTTTGCCAATTCAAAATATTTTCAATTTTATGGTGGAATTTGTGTGTAAATTTTTGAACAAATATTGTTGGAAGTTTTTCTTTCTCTGTCGTTCTGATTTGTTCAACAACTTTCTCTTTGTTGCTCTATTGCTTTGTTTTTTTTATATGTGATTAAAGTTAGGGACTTAGGGTTTTGAAAATCTCAATAACCCTCTCTTTGGAAAATCGAAAACCGACCGAAACTGAAATACACCGAAACCACTTGGTTTCCAACCATTTTGGTCGATTTCGGTTGAGAATTTCACAAACCGAAATATTCGGTTTCGGTTGGCCATGAAAACCAACCGAAACCGAACCGAATACACCCCTAACTTTCACGATAAGTTTTCTCTCAACATTTTCCTCATCCATCATCAACACAAACCTCCAAATTATTGAAAATATGTTATTTATATCCTTAAAATTTGCTAAAAGTTTTTTTTTTTCTAAACTATTGAAAAAAAAAATCTTTTTTCATCCCTATTTTTGTCTCTAAAATATTGATTTTTTTTTTTTTACAAAGTCTAGGGATTAAAAAATAACTTTTTAAAGTTTAGGAACGAAAAACAAATTTTTAATAAAATTTAGGGACCAAAATAAAAATTTACCCAAAAATCAAACAAACAATGGGAAAAGCAATAGATTTTAGGCCAAAATCAAAACAAAAAATTTGGGAAAATAAAATAGAAGAGAGAGAGAAAGAGAGGGGATGACATCCATCTCGGTGATGGCGGTGCTATGCATATAGCTTAGGCCGTGGCTGGGCTTATGCGAGAAGAGAGAAAATCTAATGGAGGTAGAGTCTCAGAGCAGTGGAGGTTTGGTGTAGAGAGATGGAGAGCCACGAGAAGCATTGAAGTAGGAAGTTTTGAAAGGAAATAAGGCAAAGAAGAAGAGAGAGTATGGAGAGTAGAGATTGTAAAATAATAAATATATAAAACTTTTACCCTCACAAATTTAGAATGTTATTATAGTGAATGCCAAAAATTTTGAGATTTGAGAGATATAGGTGGATTTTTTTTTTTGATGTGCCAAATGCTAAATACACCTAATGCCAATGCTCCAATATAAAATCATAAAAGTGGATAACCTTGAAACTCACTTTTTTTTTTTCACATCTCTTTGTCATGAATTTCACATTTTTCTTTTCCTTAGCCACATTGTTTTGTCTTACTTCTAGCTAAGAAAAGGAAAAATAAAATAAAAGCATTTGTGCGCTAGGTTTTGATATTAAAATCTTCATATTGTAGTACTATTTGATTGATTGAAGGGCTTTCCTTGATATTATTATATTTCAACAATGGGGCATTAATTCCAAATTTTTTTAAGATTGGTTATAGACCATTAACATATTAGTTGAGATTTGTCATATGTATTATAACAAATGTCGTAACGTGTATGTTAACTCTTCAAATATATATTCATCAAATACAATTACCTGTATTTTAACCAAGAAAATTTTGTGAATAAAAATTAAAAATAGAAACCAAGATAATCCTCTCTCAAATCCTAATTCTTGATCTCATTACACAAAATTGAATGTCCTTTTTTCTCCTATTTTAATTTATTCTAGGAAGAAAGCTTTTGATGAAATGCAAGGTATGATATGTAGCTTCCATTCACCTTGGTTTAACAATTAGCACATTAAAAGCCCAATGTATCAAAATGATACAAAAAGTTCAAAGGATGCCAAATTATAAACATGATTTAGGATGGCGATTCGACATGGCCTCCACCTATATCAAAATAGATAGTGCTTTTTCTTTCTTTTTCTTTTTATTTTTTTTTTTTAATTTTTGTGAAAAATTTGAACCTCAATCCTCCTCATAAAAAAGAGTAAGCAATGTTCTTAAATTACAAAGCTCTAGCCAAATTGTGCTTATTCAAAATGAAATGCTTAAAGTGCATATAAGTGGTAATGAAGATGAGTTTAAAATGCTCTCAAATTGAAAATAATAAAATGACATATACAAGGAATGCAATTAGGGATAAATTGCCTGTAGAAAGATGTTGGGAAAGGATTATGGTTTATTAGTCTTATTAAAAGCATGAAGTCATTATTAGTTGACTATCAAGGAATCATATGTTTTATAAGTGCTTATTTGTTATGCAAATTGGTAGCGAGGAGGATGCTAAATTGGCCTAGGTAATCAACCACCAGAGCGTGCAGGGTAAGGGCACACCATGACAATTAACTCTTAAATAACGTTCATACTACAAATTGTTCTACAAAATAATGCATCCAAACCTTTATTAGCCTTTTTTACTGAATATAATCCCATTGCAGCAAGCTTTTTCCTCCAATAGCAATTTAAACAATATACATACAAACGAACTTTGGTTTAATAACTCATTATACCAAAATTTTGCCAGAACTCGCACCATATAGTGGCGATATCTGCCACTGAAGAGGGAAATAAGCTAAACATTTTACTACTTTATCATAAGCTACAATGTCAGAGTAATTTGTTCAAAAAAATAAATATCCTAGAAAATTCTCTGCCTACATCATATTACTACTTTTACCAGAATCGGGATCCTTTAAGATTATATAATTAAGATTGAATAGAGTATCGTCACATCCTACAAACTATTAAAATAACTAATATTATTTTTCAAATATTATATCCAATTAGTATGTATATATATATTTTAATTTAGTTAATATTCTACAAATACTTTCAACTAATCATATGCCAATTTATAATTAATTAATTTTATTTAAATTGGGATCTTGATGAGATTTTACTTATTTAAGATTTAATTAACCATGCTTAAAGCCTTAAAGGGATTTCTTGAACTCTGACCATGAATAATAATTAGAAAAGTGGTAGTAAAGGCTCTACAGAATAATCAACTGGCCAGAGGATAGAATGCAACCATCGCAGCTAAAGACATAACAAACATGTAAAATGAACTATTAAATAGAAACTGGAATAATACAAAAATTAAGTTTAATCCAGAACCAACTAAAGGCAAGAGCCAAGTACACCTAGCAATTAAGTATCAAGCTCAAATTTGTTGTTATAACGATGTATTTCAATCACTCTGAAACAAGCATAAGACAACTAAATCTTGGTCTCATCTCCCTAGTAAACATTTGACATGCTTGGGTCCCTGGTCCAAATTCACAGGTCTTGCACACTCAAACCTGCAAACATGAAATGTATGAATAAATTAATAGATCCACACACCACAAATTAACAGAGTCAACAAGCATAGTTCTCTCACACCAAGGGTGAAGATAGAAAATTGGACACATAAAAGCCAACACTCCAACTTACCAACCAGAGAACATTAAAATCAAGTTTAAATGCATAAAGAATTCTTCTATATTTGTTATAGAAACATGATCAGAATTATAATAAAACAAAATTAACAAGCACAGTAATAGACTTGCAATAATATAGCCCAAATGCTAAAACCTTGCCTTTTAGTTGAATTAAAATCAATTGGTGAAATCATATGTATAGTTTCAAGACAACACAACCTAAGAGGACACAATTAACAATTCATTTGGAAGGTCTTGCATTTGACCATGAGGAAAAGTTTTAGAAGGGGGAAGGCTACCCTGTAAATTTAAGAAGGCTTACGCACAAGATATTCACTACCTCATTCAATGTAAGCAAGGCTTCATCAGTTGACCCAAAAACAAACACTATGTCATGACCCCAAATGTCAACAGGGTATAGGCCCATGAGTAATGATAACTAGGAAACTGTAAAAACTTTAGATTCCACAAATCGAAGAAATCCCTTGTCTTGCACTTGAAACATCTTGGATCATCTTTCCACTTCTACAAAAATACCCTTTTGTAGCTAGAATATTCCAAATATATTCTTAACAAGCATTTTGGGCTTAAATAATAATTAACAAGACAAGGGGTCTAGCTTGAATTTATGGACATCAAAATGTCATTTACAGCTACCTTTGGGGTTTGCGTTGTGAGAACAAGCATATAATATGGGGTAAAATACCAAAATCACACAAGCACCACTCCATCCATTTCACTAACTTTTTATGGCACATGCTATAGAAGAAATTGTAAATTTGAATATTTAAAATATATTTGATTTATACTACTAATATATCTTGCAAAGATACTTATGTTGGGATAGATGACCAAAAAGCCCACATGAAATTTTTCCTTCCTTGTCACCAACAAATCGGCACATAGTAAGTCATGAGGCAATGACTTAACTTACTCTCAAAATATGATAAAGATAATTGAATAACATTTGATGCATACTGATGTATCTTGCCAAGATTTTTGCATTTTATTCACAAATGGCTAAGAAGTAACAGTTTAATTTATATATAACAACTTCTTGATGTGTGACAAAAACATTATAGTTAATGTTCTAGAAAGAACCTCCCACATGGCACAATTAAGACACTAAGTAAATTACGAATTTATATATATATATATATATATATATGATTGTGGTAAGGATGCCTGTAAATTGGTAATGCAAGCTTGGCAATATAAAAAAACTGTGATTTAAAAAAAATTGCAATTTTTTTGGGGGGTTGAAAAGTGGTGATGATGTGGTTAACATTGAGCTGGTAAAAATAAATCAAGTAAGAAAATGGTAACACCTAATACAACAAAATAACTAAAACAAAGATCAGCATTAAAATAAAATAAAAAAAAAGAAAAGGATCAGCTACATGGCAATCCATAACAAATTGTGATGTTATGAATGGCCATGTAAACAAAACATATTAAAATGTTTGGTAATTGGTATATCATCTTTAATTGGCTCCATAATTTCAAAGTAGAATGGAATTGAAAATAAGGCCTACTTTATTAATCTTAATTAAGGAACCATCTGACTATAATACTCTAAAAAGTACAAGGCCTTGTCTAATTTATTATGTAATTACTATCAGTTATTATTTTTTTAAATGTAAATTTGAAGATAATTTTCTTTTATCTCCTATTTTCAATAGACATAAAGTCACATTCAGTGCAATGATATCTTAACTAGTTATAAGAAAAAAAAATGAATGAATGAAAATTTTCTCATTACACTACAAATCCATATAGACAGGAAACAATTACCCAAATGCGTTTGTGTTTATTCATCACTAACAAAGATTCAATTTAAAGACAATATATGTGATTCCTAAAGAAAATTTTGCATCACTAACCTGGAGGAAGAGACTGCTTCAACTTGTCAGCTTTCTCAGAGTCGAAGACACACAATGTGTACAGATACTTGGAGCAACGGACCTTGAACTTAACCGCATCTTTGCTCCTCTTGATTTTCACAGAGCGTGCATCTTTCCTTCTGGCAGTGAGAAGGAAGTCCTTAATCTCATGGATTTGCTTCGGCTGTAAACCATAATCCCAAATAGAACTTTGCATTAGAAGACAATAAATAAAAGCACAAATGGCATACAATATCAGTGAATAAGTTGGCATCTCAACTACAAAAACCAAACATTAATAACATTAACACAAACCATAGGTAACGAGTAAAACACAAATGGCACAGATAAGTCAGCGTACAAGGTGATATGTCAACCACAGCAACCAAAAATGACAATGTTTGAAAACTTAAACTAGAACGTATCGAAAAAAATGCAGGACACCATACAATGCAACTGGAAAAATATATCTAAATTTAACACAGGATCTTTTTGTCACGAAAACAAGTTAAAAGAGGATAATATGGATGACAGTTTAATCCATAATCAACATGACCCATATCAAGCATAAGTCACTTTTCTCTGAGCAACCACAGTTCAAGCTCTACATGTGCATTTTCATTATTTTGCTACTTTTTTCCTCAATTTCTACACAATACCATATACCTTAAACCCTTAAACCCAACTATTTGAATTTCCAATAAATAAAACCCTATACTTTTCTCTCAGCAACCACATTTCATGCTCTACATATGCATTTTCATCATTATGCTACTTTTAAACCCAACCATTTGAATTTCCAATACATAAAACCCTATACCTTTAACCCAGAAAACCCAACTATTTGAATTTCCATTACAACTAAACCACAAAACAAACTAAACCCAGAAAACCCAACTCTCATTTCAACTAAATCCTTCCACATAAACCAAAACCCAGAATAAAAAAAATACTAAAAACCCATTTTCAAACACTCAAAACAAAGATCTAAAAACCCATTTTCATCATCAAATGAAAAACAAACACAAATATACAAATGTAACTACATGTATATACATATAAACATACTCAAAAAGTACCAGAGTACTGAACAAAAAAAAATGAGGAAGAGACAGAGATCCAAAATACCATTTTGCTTTCTGGAGTTTGAGGGCCTCTTTGGTGAAGTTTGGCAAGCTTCGAACCCTAGCTAAGTTTTGATCTTTGAATATAAATATATAGGTCACTCATAAACCCTAGTTTTTAAGGTGTATGGACTGTTTTAGCCCTATGGATTTATTTATATTACGCTCTGGACCGTGGAGCTATGGGCTTGGGTTTACTTGATTTAGGCCTAATAGAGTAATTGTCTTGGACTGGGTTTGTGTTTAACTGAGTATCAACACTCCATGGTCCTTTATACAACAAAATAAAAATAAAAAAAATTCATGGCCCATTTTATAATTTAAAAAAAAATACTCCATGGCCCAAGTACTTTTAATGGGTTAGTTTCTTAGGCTTGTTGGGTCAACACAGATATACCAAAGCCCATGAGATAATGGACTTGAATAATAATGTTGAATATCTAAAAAAAAATCTTATTTATTTTGAACTTTCAGAAAATGGGTCACGAAAAACTAAGTATTATTTATAAATAATAAATTAACATGGTTACATATTTTTAAGAACAATTTTTTTTTTTATAAATTAACATTGTTACATATTTTGAAAATCTAACTATTAAATTACAAGTTCTTTAAGTACTTAATGTGCATGTTAATTTCATTCAAATGAGACATTATTTATTATGTGATCCATAAATTTATTTCTTATGCATAATTTAAAACTACAAAAATTTGAAATATAAACATTTGATTGCTGACATAGCTATTAATTTTTTATTTTTTGAAAATTTTGCAAGTATAGATAACATAATAAGAAAATGCAATTTAATGGTGAATTTGTCAAAATTCACATCTAATAAAAAAAAAATATATAAGGCGAGTTTGTTGGCAAACTTTGTTTTTGTTTTTGATTTTTGGGGAAATAATAGTAGTAGAATTTTAGTTTTAAATGATAATAGATTTTTTTTTTGAATTGTTATAAAGAAAGATTCTTCCACATAAAAAAAAAAAAAAATCTTCAATTTATTACATAATGATTAAAATTCATTCATATATTCTTTTAATCACATGACATACTTAACATTTATATATAAATTATTTAAATGACTTAATAAGTCATGTGATTAAAATACATGTGTGTCATCTTCTAAATCAACACGTGTAAGTTAGAGGAATTTGGAGATAAAATTTATCCTTTCATTCATCAATTTTTTCATTAAAATATTTTCAAAACACCTTTTATCGATAACTAAATTTTTAATTAAACGAACTAAAACTTTTATAAATAGTACTTTGGTTAGAGAGGATGATCGATCTATAGATTCCCATCTATATCCAATCCCAACAAGAATAGAAGCAAGTCGCTTCCAGCTTGGCTTGTAATTGTAGTCTTTTAGCTTATGTGGTGGTTGGCCTTCCTACATGCACGCGCCCGCCAGAATGCCTCCTTGATTTTTGGATGATATTTATTTGTTTGAATAAAAATTTTAATTATTCTTTTGTTTTCTCATCATTCTTTGTCCAAACTACACTCCCTCATCTAGTTTTCCTTCTCTCAAGAAAATATGAAATATCTTAGTTTTTCTAATAATATAAAATAATTTTTTTTCCCCATAAATTTCATGTATGCATGTACCATAAACTGGTTTATAACCATATTCGAACCTATGATGACTAAAAAAGAAAGCTGACTCCCAAAAATATCTTTTAATTAACATTTCATTTGTTTCAAAATCAAGGTGTACATGTGGGTTCTAGTTAACTCAACTGGTAAAGTCTCTGATGGCTGTATAAGAGATCTGGGGTTCAATCCCTGCCTACACCAAAAACTGATTAGTGTCTTGGTCTGATGATAAAGAACTATTATCACAAGCAGACGTCATAGGTTAAAACTCTCTAAAAAAAAATCAAGGTGTGCATGGGTTAGACTAGAGAGTTCTTTTAAACCATTATGATCTTGTTAGGTTGAGAAATTTTTAATTCAATCTAACACATCACATGTGTAGAAACTAATCCAAACCACATGAGACAGGCTAGCAAGTTTTACTGAAATTCATATCAGGTAAAAAATTGGGATTTATTCAAGCACTTTTTTAAATAAATTATTATAATTCACATAATATGCCTAAATTAAATTTCTAAATTTCTAAATTCATCAAAACTAATTCTCAAAATTTCATAACAAATCAAACTAAAAATATTATAATAAAGGTGATAAAATAAATTTATATGCATCAAGTCAGGCTCGATGAGTTGAAATAAATTCAACCCAAACTCAACCTAATCCCTGAGGTTCAAAATAAAATTTCAACCTCACTTAACTCATGAATAACCTACTTGAGCCATTTGGGTTGGGTTGGGTTGAGCTAGGTTAGTTTTGTCCGGTTGGTGGGTTAGATACATAGCCCTAATTTCAATGGAAAATATTTTATGTTTTATCTTGTGTTTGGTGTGCCAAAAGATCTTGTTTAACTAAAAATCTCTTCCAAAGGTAATAGAATATAACTCCAAAGAGGCTGAAAGTGTTTTCCAATTTTGAGAAGCATGGAATATATATTTTCCATTATTCCTTTGTTTCCTTGCCCTTGTTATTTCTTTGCACCACCATTGATAATGTCATCACTCCTACTATCACTATTGCCATTGCCACCACTGTCACCACAATTGTCGCCATCACCATTATCGTTGTTGTTGTCACTGCCAACATTACATAATTTGAAAATCTAACTATTAAATTACAAGTTTGTGCATGTTAAATTTCGTTCAAATTGAATATTATTTAATACATGATTCATAAACTTATTTTTTATGCATAATTTAAAACTACAAAATTTTGAAATATAAACATTTAATTGCTGACATAGCTATTGATTTTTTATCTTCTAAAATTTTTGCAAGCATGGATGACATAATAAGAAAATGCAATTTAATGGTGGATTTGCCAAAATTCATATCCAAGAAAATATATATATATATATATATATATATATATATAGATATAGTTTGTTGGCAAACTTTTTTTTTTTTTGGAGAAAAAAAACAATAGTAGAATTCTACTTTTAAATGATAATAGATTTTTTTTTTTTGAATCATTTTAAAGAAAGATTCTTCCACATAAAAAAAATCTTCAATTTATTACATAATGATTAAATTCATTTATATATTCTTTTAATCACATGACATAATTAACATTTATATATAAATTATTTAAATGACTTAATAAGTCATGTGATTAAAATACATGTTTATCATCTTCTAAATCAACATGAATAAGTTAGAGGAATTTGGAGATAAATTTTAACCTTTCATTCATCAATGTTTTCATCAAATATTTTCAAAACACCTATATTTATAATAAATTTTTAGTTAGAGAGGTTGGCAAACTACTATGTCGATAGATTCCCTATCTATATCCAATCCTAACGAGAATAGAAGTGAGTCGCTTCTGACTTGGCTTGTAGTTGTAGTCTTTTAGCTTATGTGGTGGTTGGCCTTTCTACCTGTACATGCCCGTGAGAATGCCTCCTTGGTTTTGGGCGATATTTATTTGTTTGAATAAAAATTATAATTATTCCCTTGTTTTCTCCCCCTTCTTTGCCCAAATTGCACTCCTCCATCTAGTTTTTCTTTTCTCAAGACAATATGAAATATCTTAGTTTTTCTCATAATATACAATAAAAAATAATTTTTTTCCACAAATTTCGTGTATGCATATACCATAAACTGGTTTACAACCATATTCAGACCTATGATGACTAAAAAAGAAAGTTGACTCCCAAAAACATTTTTTAATTAACATTTCATTTCTTTCAAAATCAAGATGTGCTTGGGTCAGATTAGAGAGTTCTTTCAAATTATGATCTTGTTAGGTTGAGAAATTTTTAATTCAATCCAACACATCACATGTGTAGAAACTAACCCAACCCACATGAGTCAGACTAGTAAGTTTTACTTAAATTCATACAGGGTAAAAACTTGGGATTTATTTAATCACTTTTCTTAAAATAACTTATTATAATTCACATAATATGCCTAAAGTATATTACAAATTTCTAAATTCATCAAAATTAATTCTCAAAACATCATAACAAATCAAACTAAAAATATTATAATAAAGGTAATAAAATAAACTTGTACATCAAGTCAGGCCCAATGAGTTGAAAAAAAATCAACCCAAACTCAACCTAATCCCCAAGGTTCAAAATAAACTTTCAACCCAACCTAACTCATGAATAACCTACCTGAGGCATTTGGGTTGGGTTGGGTTGAGTTGAGGTGGGTCAATTTTGTCCGGTTGGATGCATAGCCCAAATTTCAATGGAAACTATTGTGTTTTTTCTTATGTTTGATGTGCCAAAAGATCTTGTTTAACTAAAAATCTCTTCCAAAGGTAATAGAATATAACTCCAAAGAGGATGAAAGTGTTTTCCAATTTTGAGAAGAATGGAATATATATATTTTCCATTATTCCTTTGTTTCCTTACCCTTGTTATTTCTTTGCGCCACCATCGATAATGTCATCACTCCCACTGTCATATTGTCATTGCCACAATTGTCACCATCACCATTGTTGTTGATGCTGTTGCTGCCAACAACACCGCCATCATTACCACTATCACTATCTCATTTCTATATGAATAATAATTTCGATTTCATTTTGTTAAATTTTATACTTAAAACCATGAAATTTGATTATCTATATAAAATAACTCTAATTTGTTAAGTTTTAATTCATCAAATTAATCTTGACTTGGTTATTATTAAATAAATTTATTCACCTGATATTTAAATATGAAAAATATTACTTAAATTTATTTCCTTAGACCCCAAATCATATTGAGTGGCCTAGTTAAGGGCCAACAATTCCCACATTTCTCCACTCCCTATTTGTAAAAATAAAAACCTGTCTTCTCACATTTATAAAAACCGTTACGCCATTTTGGGGACTTAGCTTTTTATAAAGTTACAGATTTTTTTTACAAGCTTATCTGCTTTGAAAAGAAACATTGGCCGACCTTTCTCAAAAGATTAGTACTAGACATTGTATATAGTCTTAAAAAAAAGGTGGAAAGAGAAAAATAATTGTAAAGTAAGATGAAAAAATGTTCTCTAATAAGTGTCCTTATGTGTGCACATACGTGTGCACAAGCATGGCACAAGGGAAATGTGGTGAGAGAGAGAGAGAGAGAGAGAGAGAGTTCCACCATTTCCTCCCAAGAAGATATGATAAACAAGTAACACTAAAGAGAACTGATAGTACCAAGTCTTATCTAAAACTAGAAAAGTTGGTTTCCACTATATAATGTTGGCTTAAAGCCAGTACATGAGTCTGGTAATTAAAAGGCAAATATGCTATTCAAATCACTGGACAGCAGAGCAAACATGGGATTCAGTGGTTGGCTTCTGCTTGCCACCAAGGTTTGTTTTGGGACCCCCCCTCTTATTCCTTTATGTCAATTTAATTGTATACTTCCTCACAACAAAGTCTCTCTATAGTCTACACCCTTTAAAAACTTTTCCAATGGTGATTCTTCTTCTTATTTTTTTTATAGAGAATTTCATGAGGCAGTTTGTTTCTCTCTTATGGCCGGAAAGATGAAAAAAAGAAAAAAAAGATAATGACTGATTGCTCTCAAATTGCCGAAGGTATTGAAATTTGTCAAAGTGGGGTCTTGAAAATTGGAAAACTTTTGATGCAATTCTAACCTTCAACTATTCTGGTCTGAAGAGGCTGCTCCTGAAATGATTTAGGTGGAATGATACAAATACATGATTCTACAAAAGATATCCTGTCACTCGAGATTCAGAATGAAAAGAAAGGATATTGTGTGAATGCTCTTGTTTAACAAAATTTTATCTTATTTACTTATGTATAACTTTTTAAATTTTCAATTTTTTTAAATTATAAATATATTTTTAATCAATTTTTAACAAATAAATTTGTAGTAAGGATATGAGTTAGCTCTAGTGCACTAGAGCCGGCATGATATGAACATGTGTCAACTTCAATGCACTGAAGCTAACCTTTACTCTTTTGAAAAGGCTCCATGATGCGCATGTGTATCAGCCTTAGGTCAACATGTAAATTATAGCCTATGTTTTAGAAATATAAGCCTATGTTTTCTAGTCTCCCTTGAACACCTCATCCCATCTACTTGCTTACCTTTGGAGAAACACTATAGGGCACTTCATAGGAACACTATATGTGTAAACTCTCAACAAAGTCTACTACATGTTAGGGCACTTCATATGACAATGCCACCTTTTTCATTTGATTTTTTTTAATAAAATGTAACCTGTGGTTCCTGGGCGAATGCATGGGATGCATAACATGACAATCAACTTTCTGTATCGCTTTGTAAAAGAGCTCTTGCAGTACTTTCTGTACGTTTAGTATTTTTTTCTGAAAAGGAGAGGTCCCAAACTTGATTGAAAATATTTCTAAAGCTTAATTATCATTCAAATTTAATTACCAATGATTAGTTTAGGTTTTGTTTACTGATTTCATCCAAATTGTTTTTTATTTTTTGGTTGTCAGGCATGAATTTTCACTTTTATTTCTGATATCACATCTACTTTCCTAATTACTAGTTCTAGATATGCATAATTACATTTCATACCATTAAGATTAATTCATCATTACTGTTGAGTAAACCACATTAGTAATCCACAGAATAGTTGTTATAGATTTGCAAGCCCCTAATTTTTAATAAAATTAAACGCAACCAGATAGGCAACTATTTATATTCTGGTCTCAATATTTGGGTTCTATATCAACAGATATGAATTAGTAGACTTAAAAAGTGAAAAATGTTGGCAACATTTTAATAGAAAACCTAGTTTCAACCCTATTAGCTTATTTGCTAATTTTTTATTTGTTGAAAGTATGTAAAAGTACAGATGTATCTGAAAAAAGAATTAAACAAAACGCATTAATCACTTGTATATGTATACTAAAATTGCAGTAGACAAACTCTCCCAAACTACTCATGGGTTATGAGTCATGACACATATCTACCCAGACCTTTGCAAACTGAAAAATGTAATATAAATAAAATCGATCTGTATTACACTTCAAACACTTACACAATGCGCACACACACATACATAGGCGTTTATATGTGTGTAATATTCCTTATACATAAATCCACTTACGGATGAGAGGGAAGGAAATAAGCAAGCAATCCAAACGGGAAGTACAATGCCATTGGATAAATTATAAAGCGAGGCACAAGTGCAAACACCTTCAAACAAGAGCAATGAAATAAAAAGAAAAAGAAGCAACACAAACTCCCAAGCATAAAGCTGAAGAAAAGTTGGACATAAATATAAGACTACAAATATGCATGAATAATAAGAAGATAGAAAATAAAAAGATAAGGCTAGCTTGAAACTCCATATAATGTTCATGGCTTCCAATAACTTGTGCATTAATCCCATGCTAAACTTGAGTGTATAGGCTAGCAATGGTCCTTATTATACCATATATCAATTATGGTTTCCATGCTGAAGCCCAAAGTACTGGTTCTTCCTTCCATGTCAAGTAAATTCCTGAGTCATCATGATCTCCTTGTGGTAGCACAAGTGCCCAACCAGCTTTGTACCTCTTTAGCAATGCCTTGACATCATCTACAACATCATCACTAAACCCAACTGGTGAAAATGCCTCCTTAAGCCTCTCAGACCATTGGCTCCCTCTCTCCCTTCTCTCACAATCTTCTTCACCACTTTTTTCATCATCACAAGCCAAAACCCTAACTATGCTCCTTGAGCACTCCCTCTCCAACATTAATCTCTCATTACTTGTTGGGACAAAGCTCTCCTCTAGCATCTCAAAGTACAATGTATAGAACCTAAGGCACTCTTCAAAGCACTTCACAAAGTCATCTCTTGAGCTTGATAAGTCTGCTTCTTCCTCAACAATGGTCACAACTCGAGGCCTAAGCGATTGGAACATTTGAATCACAGCTCCTCTTTCCTCTACTTCCACTCTTCTCAAGGCCCCAATACAATTCACCACAATAGCTTCATCCTCTTGAACAACTAGTACCTCTTTTGTGAGCTCTGCCAAATGATTTAGCCCCATTATAGCATTAAACTCAAAGGGTACTCCCATTAATCTTGCAAACTTTTCCATTCTCTGACCTACTTCCTTCATGACTGACTTGACTGTACTAGTTGTCACCACAACAGTAAGCTTTAAATGAGGGGTGTCATCATTTCTTGTAGCCAAAGCTTCTAGCAAAGTAGGCCATTGGGTGCAAAGGGTATTGCTTATATCAATTATGTGAAGTTTGGTCTCACCCTCTAAAGCTTCCAAAATAGCACCATTTGAAGCTACATGACCAAAAGTCATCCATGGACTTACCTCTTGGAACTTTAGTATCAATTTCCTAGCTGAATCAAAGGAGTGGCTCTTGTCGGCCACTGAAGTTAGTGTTTTGTAGCATCGTTGGCCGGACTCCGTGGCCTTACAAAATAGAGCTTGTAAGAAATAAGATGCTAATTTCTGATCGCAATCTCCATAAGGTGAAGCAAGCTCATTCAACATCCACAGAAGTTGATGGATTTTGCTAGAGTCCTTCTCGGATATAGCTTGTGCACACTCCTTGAGAAGTCTTGAGGCCCATTTACCTGATGCACTAGGCAGCACACCAGAGTCAGATGATC
Organism: Quercus variabilis; assembly: GCA_030445155.1. Taxonomy (NCBI): domain Eukaryota; kingdom Viridiplantae; phylum Streptophyta; class Magnoliopsida; order Fagales; family Fagaceae; genus Quercus; species Quercus variabilis. The sequence continues at coordinate 48,773,890 of CP129454.1, forward strand.
GGCTTGTCGATGTGTGGCTATTTTGAGGCTGATTGTTGCTATGCATATCTATTGCTGCCTGACCATTGCTCTGCTGGGTGGACTGGAAGAAGGGTGATTCTTCCGGTGTGAAAAGAGTTATGTCCATGTGGGTTATGGAGCCCCTTTGACTCTAAGCCACATTTGCAAAGCTCAATTTCATTTTAGGCTCAGAAATGGCCAAGTATAACACTGTAATATAGAAAGCAATATATAATAGTTGAGGTCGTTTTCGTTCTAGTTTATTTATAGCTTTGTATCACTATTAAATAATATATTTTTAAAGGCTTATAATTATTTAAGACAAGGGACACTTGTGAACAAAAGCGAATTGTTTTCTATATATGCTTGAAAGAATACAAAGATTGCAACCACCTGGGAACTGTAGGTATGGCTCTAAATTAACATATTGAGGGTAAAATTCAAAACTGTTACTACACAAAGTTAAAAGAAATAGGTCAATTAAGTTACTACGACCCCATCTCCCTCTAAATCCTTAAGAAAATGTCTGTCCACAATTTTAGTTGCCACGGGCCAGGTTCTTCTCTAAAAACCGTTCTAAGGAAGGAAGGGATTAGGGTCAACAATTCATTGAAATGGAAAGAGCCAGTTTCACAATTATAAATCTTAACTTTATCATTTGGATCTAACAGTTTATATAAAATTATATCATTTATAATTTTAAATGACATAATATTGAACACTTAGATTTACAATATTTAATCTTGACGATAAAATAGATTCTTTATTTTATTTCAAATGAAGATGGTCTTTTTTTATTATTTTATTATATATTATTATTATTATTATTATTATTATTATTATTATCATGTCAAATAAAGCTTAAAGAATAATCACATGATTGTAGCATCTAGATTGACATTGCCTACCCCCCAACAATAGATTTTGATGCAGGAGGTTTGGAAAATAATAAATAATTTATTCTCTTAACTAAAATATGTGCATGGAAATGGAATCCCCATTATTTAAATAGCCACTCCATCAAGCTAAAGGAAAAATAACAAACGACATATTTGTTTTTAGTTAAATCAAACAAAGAGATGATGATAAAGGCTATAGTACTTGAAAGAGACAGACTCTTGGGGCTTAGTATGCCCAGATTCTACCTCAATTTTGTCAACTTTTTACTATTACTACCGTTATTACAAAAAAAAAAAAATCTATCTTACTAAAATTTTTGTGCCTTCACTTATTATTTTTATCATTGTCTTTTGTATATGTATAAATTGTTGACAATGACGATGGATTACCATCACTGCATAGTAGAAGAAATGACCACCAATAATAGCAATAATAATAATATCACGGTATCTCTTTAGAATATATGTTACCTAGTAACATCAAAAAAAGATTAATTATTAATATATAGAAATGCTACTGTAGCTATATTTATCTAGTTCCACCACTATCATTAAGTTATTGACGCTGTCTATAGTTACTTGTCACTTAGTAGTACTAGTCAAAGTGACAACATGTTTAGTAACCGCACTCGAAGAAGAGTCTACTATAAAGCCTCCATTTGATAAAGAAATTAGAGAATTGATGACGAAATGATTTATCATGCACTAATCACTTTCCCATATGAAATGAGATTTCAGTATGAAAAGTATCTTGCTAGTTTATTTTGGATAATTTAATGTGTATCGAGAAATGAGAAATTTACGAAAAGCTATAATAGCTTTTCTCATCGCATAACAGTATTGTACCTACATATCTGTAATATATACATTAACATTTTTGCTTTAATTTATAGTACTTTTTTTCAGTTTAATAATGATAAACATTGGAATCCTTTTTCTCTAGTGGCAAAAGTACGAGTGTGTTTGCCTCCATTTTATTTGTTTAGCTTTTATCTTTTAAGTATAGTTTTTTAAAATTTCTTTCTTTTTTTCTTCTTATTTTTCAAAATACAAGTATATTTTAACATATTTTCAATAATAAAAAACACTTAGCAAAAAGTTAAATAAATTGATGTGAAAAGCACATGTAGTAAAAAAAAAAAAAAAGGGCACCCTAGGTTTTATAAGTACAATAGAATAAATTTCTCTTAGCATAATTTCATATTTTTCAGGGTATAACCATCCCAATTGGCAAAGGTGGAGTAAAGGATTCAATCCTTTCCACAAGACCAAGAGAATCCTAAAAAGTAAGAGAGAAAAAGGATAAATAACACTTTCCTTTTGGTTGATAATGACAATCAAACGCAAGCTGCAATATAAAAGATAATTTTTTTATTTTAATTATTATGTTATTTTCTAAATATAGTTAATCTACAGAATATGCTTGGCATCACTTTCTAATCCTATATTGAACAACATTAAAGAAGAAAATAAAAACATTTTAAATGAAGTCATCCTCGTATAGAAATCACAGGAGAAAGCAAAGTCCCTCAAACACCCTTTAAACTTTAAAGTCTTCATCTATGCCAAAACATTGGGTCCAATTGAAGAGTTTTTGCAAACTTTCATGTTTTGACGGCTAAATAAATTAACGAGGAAAAATATCTATTCAATTAAGCTTCTATTAATATAAAGAAATGGTTTGGAAGGTGAATAAACAAAATTATAATGGTATCTAAATGAATGTTATTCCTTACCAATGATTAAAAAAGACGACAAGGTAGAGAAGTTCTTCATTTTTTTAAACATCCAATCATTGGAGAAAATGTCTTTGCCTTAGCATCATCTTTTCCTTGATTATTATTAGGGTTATGTTAATGGGCACCGTAAGGTGCCCATTAATAGCAACTTTTGATTTTTTTTTTGGTACAATTTTTTATTTTTATTTTTATTTTTTGCAACTTTATATCATATTTTTAAGTGTGAGGTCAACTTTGTAGAGTGAAAAAATATTAAAATAACCAAAATGACTGGTTTTATGTTATTTTCATTTATTTATTTAATTTTTTATTAAATGGAACCTACTTTTGTACAACCTTAACAAGTACCTATGTTGTGCTTGTTAACATTTGCCTTATTATTATTATTATTATTATTTGTAAAAGATGGTCTCTTTTAGGCGATTCCATTCATGGTGGTCCATGTTATTGCAGCCTTCCTTGTCTCGTAAATCATTTTTCTTTTTTTCCATAGAAAAATAGGCTCATAGGGTAAATCCAACGTGTGATGCTTGAGCACGGCAACTACCTTAAAAACCTTTTTTTTTTTTTTTTTTGAGAAAGACCTTACAAACTTTTGAGTTTCTTTTACCGAAAAAAGAACTTTTTCGTTTCAATTTCATCAAGATTAAGGCTGAAGCTGGACCAGCTGTCATGTAAACCAATGGATGGACCACAGATCTGATATAGCTGAGATAAACTAATTTATCAGGTAGATTTGGACGACAAGGATGGAAAAGTAATAGTAGAGAGTTGATAAACACGTCGAGCTTTTTTCGAGTATTTGAATGTTTAAACTCGGCTCGACATTAAAAGTAAAATGTTCAAATTCCACATGAATTTGATTCAAGCCGATGTTTGAGCTTGAACTTGTCAAAAAAAAATCCAAAATCTCGAGTCTAGTTTAGCTTGACTTGATTCATTAGTTCAACCGAACTTGAGCTCAAATTCAAGTTCAATATCAAGTTTATGGATCAAATACAAGTAAATTACCAAGCCATTTTAAGCATATTGTCAAGCTCATTTGATTTGGATAAGTAATTCAAATTCCCAATTAATTAAAAATTTAATAAGATATGAGTTCATTTTCAAGCTCATACAAAACTTATTAGTTATTACCAAGTACATAAATGAGTCTCTTAGACTATTTTAATCAATTCCTATTGTTCACGGGTTTGTTCATGAACAATTTGTTTTGTTCGGGCTTGGCTCATTTGCTAAACAAACCTAAAACTAAGGCTCAAACTTAGTTTGTTTATAAACAAACAAATATGAAAAAACTGCTTATCAAGTTAAGCCCGACCTGTTTATAAATAGCTTGATTTATTTATAGCCTTAAGCATAAGTATATTTTTTCAACTATTTTGACATTTCTTTTAATATTTACCCCTATTGATTGCATTTTCGGTTCAGCTTATTTTTATTCTAGGAAAAAAAAGTACAACTTTTTTAAAACCATACATTTTTTGAAGCATGATTATATTTTTGTCCATGTTATTTTTTAATTAAAAATAAGCTAATAAAAATAAATCATACAACATGAATATTTAGGGTGTGTCTGGCTATTTAGAACCACGAGACAAGTGCTTTAAAAGTGTTAAAGCTGTTTTAGTAAAATTGCCAAATGTTCTTTAAGTGGTATTTAAAATTGATATTTGGAGCTTTTAAGGAAAAAAAAAATCTACAATTCATTATTCGTACTTTAGAAATACAAAATATTAAAGTACCATTCACTATAATTTGTCAAATTCCGATAATTTTTTTTTTTGTTAAAGCTTTATATCCCACAAGTTTAACTACAATTAAAATTCTAACTCTTATAATAATACCAAATCAATACTTATTTGCTAGAAGGTAAGGAAAAAAAGAAGGAATAAGTTAGCTTATGTGATAAAATGTGAGATAAAAAGTGGATTTAAGCCCAAAAAAGAAAAAAACTTGAAGGAAAAAAAATTCTGCCAAAGGACTATACTCGTTTAGTACAACTTATGTTTTTAGAATTTTGAAAATATACTATTTTAACATACTATAACTAGGAAAAAAAAATGATAGTGGATTCCAGTTAACTCAACTGATAAAGTCTCTGATAGTGTTGAATAAGAGATCTGAGGTTTAATCCTGTCTACACCAAAAACTGATTGATATCTTGGCCTGATGATAAAAAGCTCTCATTATGAGCCAACTTGCATTTTAAATTGGCAAAATTGGCAAAGATTAACCAACTAAACTTGAAAGTTGAAAGGCTGAAATAGAAAGTTCAAGGACACAACTTTTGTATTACAACTTTTACCACAATTTTGATGTAATCAAATGTGATTAATAGAGAATAAGTGGTGAATCCATATGAAAGTGATTGTTCACCACTTACAATCAATCACTTCAACAAATTGTGATAAATGATATGATTCTAGAAGCAGTGAGGTAGAAACTATCACAATAATGTTTTTGCAACATGTGGTGTGATCCTTTTGGCTTTAATTTTTTTTTTGTTTAGTTTTTAGTTTTTATGTATAACTTTTTAAAATTCTACTTTTTCAAAGTATTAACTAGAAAAATGATATTTTAAAAAACTGTATTTTAAATTATAATTTTAAACCCAAATGACAAAATTGGCAAAGATAAACCAACTAAACTTGAAAGTTGAAAGATAATTTTAATGTGATCAATTGTATTTGGTGAATAATAAGTAGCAAATTCATGTGAAAATGATTATCTAACTCTTGCAGTTGATCACTTTAAGAAATTGTGATGAATATAGTGATCTACGTGAGGGGGAAACTATCACAATAATGTTTTTACATCATGGTGATCAAGTATGAACACGTGGAAGAGGATTTATGGGAATTGCTGAAAAAGAACTGCGTTTTCCTCGTTGTTAGTAACAAAAAAAGTGTACTCACTGGTGTCCTACATCAGTTTCGGGTGCTTGCATGTGTTTTGTAGAGAGGACTGCAGGTTTCCCACAGTTTTGAAGGGCAGGAGACCTTCTGTGTTTTTTAAAATGGATTTCTCTTCAGTGCTAGTCTGCTAGAAAGGGAAGAGAATTTTTTGTTTTTCTAGGTACAGTAATAAGTTGGACGAATTTTTTCCAGAGAGAAAAGTACAGAGTAGTATCACTAATGAGCAAAAATCTTGGAACTATCAATGGGATGCTGTCATAACATAATAATCAAAGTATTGGTAGAATTATATGTATTACTCTTATTATTGAACATGTTAATTACTGCTAATTAGAATGAATGACACACATTAATAACTTTTGAAATTTATTGTAACACATTAACACATTTTTAGTTTTTTTTTTTTTTTTTTTTTTTTTATATATAATTTATTTATAATTTGAGATAAAAATTCTACTTTAGTTTAAATATAAGTGTATGTGTGTGTAAAGTTCGTTTTTAAGAGACTTAAATCCTAACATTTGCTTTCCTACTCTATAAGAACTTGTATTTGTGAAGTAACTGCCACATCAAGAGTGCATAGTAATATACATCTTTAATTAATTCACAACTGTTGTAAAATCCTCCCTCTAGATTCCCCCCCCCCCCCCCCCCCCTCTGATATTGACGTTAATTAATGTACCAGTCAAGTAACAAGATGTCCAGTCTTAGAATTATTATTATTATTTTCTTCTTCTTTCAGTTTCAATATCCTCTTAACAAAAACTAAAACTTCATATTATTGAAGGAACACAAAATCCCTTAATATAAATTCATTTTACCGTGTCCTTTTCTCGTTGGAATTATTTGACAGGAACTCATTTCAGCTAATTGGCAGGCCTTTAAAATTTGACCACTTGCCAACAAACTATATTCCATAGTCTATCTCGTTTCCTACTAGACGTGTTGGACTTTTCTCCTTTCTCTTTGCATCTTCCCTTGATAAAACCCAAGTACAAGCATCACTTCAAATTAAATAGTGAACAAGATGTATTATAGAGTTTAAAATAGGCACATAAATTATATTTTTAAGAACTAAGACCTTTGGTTCTTTATCTTTAGTGGCTAGTTTGGATTGAGAGGGAAAAAGAGGGGGAGTAGAAGGGTGTAGAGTAGAGTTAGCTGAAAATTAGTTTTAAGGGAAAGATGCCAATTTGATTTGTAACCTGTAATGGTATGAGGGATGCATGAATGTTTGATATCACATTTGAAGTGATAATTGAAGTTAGCCGGAAATTAGCCTTAGGGAAAAGATGCCAATTTGATTTATAACCTGTAATGGTACGAAGGATGCTTGGATGTTTGATATCACATTAGAAGTGATAATTAAAGTTAGCTGGAAATTAGCCCTAGGGGAAAGATTCCAGTCTGATTTGTAACCTCTAATGGTACAAAGGACGCATGGATGTTTAATATCACATTTGAAGTGATAATTGGGAGCTCAAAATTTCATTACACTTATAACATGGAAGATGGACTTTATAATTAAGAATCTCATGTGTCATTATTTAAAATTGAGGGAAACTTACACAATTGAAATAAAATAAAATAGTTAAAAATTTTACCAATTTTATTACAAGATACACACGAATTGATATGCCAATTTAGGTAATTGGCATCACATCAATAACATAAAAATAAATTTCTTAAATTTTAGTTTATTTTGCCTATAGAATTTAAGAAATCAATTTATAATTTATATTAATAAAATTTGTATCACTCATAGCATAAGCTATGACTAATTGAGATTTAAAGACTACCTAAATTACAAGAATCCATGGAAGAGGAAACTCTTGTACAACTCAATTACGCCTCTAAAATAAGGAAGTTGATCATCATAAAGTAATGATTAGTGATTAGAATTGCAATACATTCAAGAAAAATGTTGATTGAAAAAGGTGGAGTTTCTATTTGTCCAGTGTCTCACAAACTCACACTAGATGGCCCAAATGGATCACCTTTTTTCTTCTTTTTGGTTTTGATAGTACCAAGTGGATTACTTCTGGGGTAGCGGTCGGCAATTATTATGTCTTAACCTTTATTTGGATTAACTTTTTGTTAAAAGTTGAGAAAAAAAAAGTTACCCAAAAGAAGTAAACTTCAAAAAGTTATACAAACAGATAAGTTGATAAATAAATAAATGCAAAAACTAACCCCAAGGCACTTTTATTGAATTCAAAAGAATTTGTGTAACACAAAGAGCCTGTTTACATTAAAATATAGTATTTTCAAAAACAGAAGAAAATTTTCTAGTTTGAAGTTTAATTATGAAATATCAATAATCAAAATTGATTAACATAGGAGCAAACTTTAAGATGGATGAGGAAGTTGGTCAAAGTTTGCTGCTGTAAATGGGATGATAGTTCACATTATTGGTGCTGTTGGGACTTGGGAGATATAAAATTAAAGTGCCACATGACATGTCCCAACCAAAAAAGGTAAGAGAAAATAAAGGTACAACTTTTTCTTTGGAAAAAGGGTTAAGGGGGGTGGGCCGGTTGTTTCGATGTTACAACATTTTACTAAAGAGTAAGACTTAAATACACTATTTAGGTGCTGTTCATTAACACCATGTTTGGTTAGGTGGAATTTAGGAAGGATGAAAAATGGAGTGAAAAACTGAGTTTTTCTCTATTTGGGAATGAGAAGAAAATAGGGAGAGTGGAAAACCCAAGAGAAAATTTTCTCCCAGGCCCACAATTTTTTTCCCCCCCAATTGGGAGGAAAAGCAATGAGAGAAAATTGCCTTAGTGCAGTTTTACCATAATGCCCTCCCAAATTTTTTTTTTTTCAACGTGACCTAAACGTTATCTTCTATCTTTTTTTTTTTTTTCAACGTGACCTGAACGTTTTTTTTTTCCAATGTGACCTGATCTAATTTTTACATTATAATAATAAATATATATATATATATATATATATGATGTGATAAATTTTATATTATGTAATAAGTACAGATAAATCTATTTCTTACATATTATGTAACAATGGTATAATAGTCAATTTATATAAATTACATTTTTCATCCTTCCATTTTTCTCTCTAACCAAACAAAAGAATTTTCCACCTCTCTAACTAAACACACAAGAGAGAAAACTAAATATTTTTTATCCTCTCACTTTTCCATTTTTCCATCCAAATGGACCATAAATTCCATTTTTAAGATTCTGTCATGTGAATTTTTATCTCATGGGAATAAAGTTTATTTTTTAGTTAAGTAGACACATGACTGAATCTTAAGAGAGGAACATAAGGAACAACACATAAGGCATTGTGCCTAAATTTTGTACTTTATTCAAATCATCAATTTCAGAACCAAAACCAACACCCCAAAACAAAAAGAAAGAAAAGAGGTAATCTTTTTTCTCATGTAATTTCTTATTTCAGAATAGTTCTGCTTATTTAGAAGTTCTTGTTATGTCACTAGTGAGTTTTCTGTCTAAAATTACTGACAAAATTGTACCCAAGAAAAAAAAAATGGAACAACATAAAACAAAACAAAGTCTTTCAGTTAACCAAAACGATTAAGAGAAGTCTCTCACCTATAAGAAAGGCACTAAATCCCAAATGTAGTAGAATCATAGAGTCTATCTAATGATGGTCATAAAAGAAAGACCAAAGAAGAAATGACCCCATTTTTTACGATAGACAAGCAAAAAATGATGGATTGTTCAAATGTAATTATGTCAAACCATGACGACATTAAAGAAATTCTATCTTTTTTTTGACAAACAAGAGTGTTTAGACCTCTTCGAGTATCTAACCATTCCCCGGGGTGTATGTAGTTCCCCCGTCTTACACACACCGGGTTATTCCAGGGAGGAATCCCATGAAGGTAGCCTCAAGATGTTGGCAAAAGGTTTAAAACTCAAGATCTCATGGATATCATAAGGCCTTAAAAACCACTAAGCCAACACCTTGGGGTTTGAAGAAATTCTATCTTTGAATAAAGAAATGGAGAAAAAAGAAACGTCTTTAGCTAATGTATGCTATATGCATAATGCATTCAAGAATCTTAAATATAAATATAAAATATATAAAGGCAAAATCATTTGGACACAAGATAACTGGCTCAATATTCATAATAGGAAATACTGATTTTGATGGCTCACTCAAATGTTGTTCACATGCTAGCCACTGAAGCCAGGAAAATCAAATTGTTGACATAATCCTAAATACAAGCAAACATATAAATGATATGGCTCTAATAATGGAATGGCCTACAAAAACACACTTTTGGAAACGGTTGTTCTAATATTACCAAGTCCTTTCACTTCATCCTAGCATACCATGATATATTGTCATGATGTTGGAAAGGTTATAGCTATTGGACACTCCAAATGGTGGAAAATCTTTGGAAAAGAGAGGAATCCTTATTCATACACTTCAACTTAACACCCATATGGCAACTAAGTCTATGTTACATTGGTCTGAATTACCAAAGTTACTGGCCCTAGTTATCATCATCAGCATCATCAATCAAGAGCTATGAATATCCAGGGTAGGTTGCACAGCTATGAGCTTCTAATCAACTCTACACAAGTTTATATTTAAAAGATAATTTGTTCTATATTATTCTTTGGTAAGGATTGATGGTGGCTTCAACTATATATGCTTTGGTGCAAATTTCTGAGGATGCACAAACAGAGTCTTGACCTATCTATAAAAGGAGATGCCATATAGAGTGGCAGTGGTTGTGTTATGGTGTAGCGACATTATTATCATCCTGATTAATATATAAACAAACTTATCTAAGTATTTAGAAGCCAAGTTTGTTGTTCCTAAGAATACCTCTTCACAAAATGAATAGATTTCAAATAAATTCCCCTGAGAATGATGATAAAGATAAACAATAATTGAAAGTAGTATTTTGGTAACACTTCCAAGTGATTCTCTAGATTATGATTCCAAAGAAGTGTTAATGCAAAAAGTGGTGTGTTTGGTTCAATCTAATAAAACACTAATCCAATAAACAATGATGATGCCCAAAAGAGAAAAGGAAAACAAAAAAAGGAATCCCTTTTACTTCACAATTAGTTCTTGAGTTAAAAATGACCAAAGTGAGTCCAAGTGCCTTGGTGATTTGACTTACCCAAAATATAAAAAAGACTTAGGTAGTCTGACGACCTATTTTCATTGATGCTACCAAACACTACTTACAGAATTTCAATTTACATGTCAAGAACCATCAAATATTCACTTAAAATGTATTACCCAAATTGGATTGTGTGTTGTGTGGGTGTGTCTTGAGTCCCACATCGAGTGTTTACTAGGTGGATCTTAGGTTTATAAGTGATTGAAAGAAGCCTCAATTGCAACTTGACTAGTCCTTTTGGGAGGTAGGTGCAAATGTGGCTAGTGCTTTCCTCGGGTTGTTAAATAAAATATCTTCACAAACCAAACACAATCTTAATACCAAGCTTTGGTCACAATCTTCTACTTTATTAAGCTTTCTATCAATGGTTTAACCTTTTTTTACTAACGTGGGTGTTGCCACCTCAAAATTAATAGGGGCAAATTAAAACTGGCATAGACAACCAAATTTCATAGCTTGCATAGACAACTAAAGGAGCTGCCAGAAGTAGTGCAGGTGATGGTGACCAAACCATGTTGAGGTGGTGGTGACAGATGTAATTTGATAAAGGCAGAGGTAGTGGTTATGACGCAACTGTGACACTGCAGTGTCAAGGACATGATTCCACTGTGGATTTTACTAGTTATTGTATGCAGATGAAAGAGGTGATAAGTTTACAAGAGGTGTAAATCCTATGAAGAGGCATGATGTGAAGGACGGTTGGTAGTGATGGCAAAGAGGTAAAAAAGTGACTACATATCAGTAGTGATTGTAGTGATAATGTGTTCAAGATGTGTTGGCCATATATACACATACCAAAATCTGATTAATGCTAGTGGCCATGTTTATCATAAAGGCTTGAAAGTACATTGGCTTGAGAGGCATGATAACAACGGTATCTAAAGTAACTCCTGTTATACTGTACCTCATATTAGAGTACATGAAAACAAGTTAGGGGATTGTTGCCAATGGAATTTAACTGCATAGAAAGTAGAGATGTGTTTTAGTGGTGTAAGGTGACTGAAGGGTACATTCTCTACAACATGGAAACAATTAAATGGAATTATAAGCAATTAAGAACACTTTTTTTAAAAGTAAATTAAGTAAGCGCACTTCCATAAGTTGATAATAATTAAGACAGAAAAGGCCAACAGTCTTAGGACTAAATAGCACCTCCTGTCCCATTGATAAGAGGTGGAGGGTGAGGTCACGGGTTCAATCCCATACAGGCGTGTGAGTTGTATTGACCCCAAAAAATAAATATATATAAGAAAGAAGAAAGAAGACAGAAAGAGGAGACAGTGAAAGATAATGTCGTCTTTACCAGAGAAAAAAACGGCCAAGTGATAATGACCAAGGACTGATATATGATATGCTAAAAAACAGTGGATGATATGGCATGAAGACCAATGACAGAATCCAAAATCAAATGTTAAAAAGGTGAGAGAGATAGGAAATTATATTAGTAGGATTTTTAGAGTTGACACCATGATTCATACAAGAGAGATTGCTGATTGCATCCAGGATTCTTACAATGTATTGTGAACACATCTCAGACATGAGATCCAATATTCATTATCAAAGCCAGTCACTTTCTCCCTGTCTGTAATAATGGGGGCTGACAAGAGCACAAGTGCATTGGGAAAAAGATAAGAGGTCAATTTCATGTATTACTGTAACAAGATCTTGTCATGAGAAAGATTGAATGAGTAAAACAATTGTTTGACATACCAATCAAAATTAAGCAAGTTCAGCTTCCCAAACAACATTAGTGCTTCCATCCCTTTAAGTGACCATCTTCCATGTATGGCTCTAGAAATCCAATAAACTGAAATGACAGAGAGAATCAAGGAAGCATAGCATTATTCAAATGTTTAGACAAAGACCATATAATATGCTTAAGCTTTACCTGTAGTTAGATAAAAATATCTTAGAGAATCTTGAAAAATTAGTTTTGGCACCTTTCTCCAGATGGCACCCAGATAAATTCTATGCCATTTAATTCAATGGTGCTTCCATAAATAATAATAACAATTCAATGATGCTTATATTTTATATGATAAAACCCAAAGAGAACATATAAAACACATACATAGTCTCACATGCAACATTTTTAAGCCCAAGACACACAATTCAAACTTAGGTTCAAAAGAAAAGAAGTAATAAGGTTAATGCTTTTTTTTTTTTTTTTTTGATAAATAATAAGGTTAATGCTGCAGCTTTAATCCACTCCAGGTGTAAGTTTGAGCCTGACCCCGCCCGCTCATTTAACTACTTCAACACCAGTTAGTTATCACCTAGGTAGCGTATAGTGAGAAGCAGACAAAGCACTCAATGCAGAGTTAGCCTTATATTCTACTGCTCTCAAATTGCCTGCCTATTCTATTAGTAATGATTGGGGAACATGGTACCATGACTTACTAGATGAAAGACCATGATTGGTGAAAGGCTTAAAAGTGCCTTACCTAGCTCAGCCAGCTCTGAAGAATTAATGGGCTGACAGGCAGGCTCAAATCCATATCTCCTCCATCTGATCAAGAAGGAAGAAAGCCCAGGAAACTGGACTGACTCTTCTATTACAATACCATAAAGGAGAATCCATTCTTGTCCTAATCAGTCCATGTCTTATTTGTCTTATTAGCTTGTATGCTCATCAATCATGAAAGCCATTGAACTTAAGACTAGAGTAATGTATGCATATAATGTTAAATAGATACCTTGCAACCATCTTTAGACCACCGTGCCCCATATCCATCAGCAACCCTTATTTCAAAGACAGCACCATGTGGTGGGACAATATGCACATTCAACCAGCCACAATGTTCAATTATGTGACAGACGACATCCATTGCAAGCCTATTTTTATCATAATCTGGAGACAGCACAACAAATAGGAGAAAAACAATGGCCAGTCAAGAATATTAGAAATATAAGAGATAATAAGCCATGTTGTTAATTATAGTTCTATGGACAAATATAATTTTTTTAATGGTAAGGTACACACGCACCTGATGGGTCAGAAACCCACTACCTCACCCTCCACCTTACTCTTACAAGAAAATGAGGTGCCATTTTAGCTCACCAATGAGCTATAGCTCAACTAGCACTTCCTCCTCCCATAATAACGGGATGGAGAGTGAGGTAGTGGATTCAAGACCCATTAGGTGCATGTGTAACTTACCAAAAAATTAAAAAAGCTAGAACTCATTGCCTTCTATGAACAAAATTAGTTGCACTCATTTTCAAAGAATCCTACAACTATAATAACTTGTAAGACATTAAACTCAGCAATTTTGACTAATCAATTACTGTAAACATTTTTTTGCAAGATGGATTACAAAATAAATTGCTAATCAAATCAGGTATCATTTTTTGAATGATCTTAGATTTTCCTCTCTCACTTGTATTGATATCTAAGAAAGATGCATGGATCTTCTGATCTACAAACCAGAATGTAAAACTAAAGATCCTAAATCGCCTGATACCCTCCATCCACTCATCATAAAAATTACAATCACAAACTACACAAAATCCTATTCAGAATATAAACCAGATGTCTTCTCGGTAATGGCAACCTTCCCTATCTACAAATCATCAAATACACTAGGCAATGAGAATATGTTAGCCTACCTAAAATGTGGATTGACATCTGGTAGGCACAAGCTGCAAACAAATATGTTTTTCCTTTTAAATTACACATGCACCCAATGGATCTTGAACCCACAACCTCAAGCTCGACAACATTCATAAGGGGGGAGAAAGAAACATTTGAGCCAGAGCTCAATGGCATCTGCAGCATAAATATATTATTACATGACCAAAATAGTGCCTATAACCATAAACATAGATTGGCAGAGAACACCTTACGACTCTTAACATGAGTTGTCCTTCATTCATAGGTTTGAAACCAGTCTAAGATTACCTATCATAAGACGAGGACCTCAGATGTGAAATTCTGTAGAACTCACTATTTTTAGATATGTTGGTACAAATAATTTCAAGGAGTGATTTGTAATAGAGAAATATGGTGACTAAGTTGAAGTCTCTGAAGTCTGTACTTGTTGATGATGAAAAGTGATAGAAAGTGGAAGTGTAGCATCAGGCAACCTTTTGGTGGCAAAATGGTCAGTAGAGGCAGTGATTTTGTGGTTTATGGTAGCAAGGTGGTAACAGAGATTCTTGTGGCCACTTATTTGTCACTTTGTCTTTAAAGAGCAGGGATAGCTACTGGATACATACGTGATCATAGTTGATAAATCATCATAGTCCTAGTGTTTTTTAAGGGTAGGCCATCAAAGGAGGTGGAGAGTGGATGGTGAGTGTTAATTTGACAATATCATGATGAAGTGGCAGTTAGTGATTTTCTTTGTTCTTTTTTTTTTTTTTCTTTTATCCTTAGGGTTGTCACTTTTTACTGCATATCATAATGGCAACAGTGAGTTCATAAATGATTATGGAGGTCTTGACTGCAGAAAAGCAGCAGTAACAAATTTGTAGTGATGGTGGTGAGGCCTTGCACTAGTAATAACAACAGGTGGGTGGCTGTGGTGACATTGTCATGGTACAAAGCTGCTGGTGATGATGACTTTAGTAGATATGATGGTGCCAGAAGCAGCTTACTACTGATGGTGATGGCTGTTCCTCATAATGCTAATGTGATAGTGATGATGCCCTTAAATCAGACTTATTTATCCATTCTCGAATTCTTATCTACATTAGTTGTAGTCTTCTATATAAGAAAATTTTAGTTGCTCCCCATAACAATGTCAAAATCATGAAATTTTAGCATACGATAAGCAAATAATGGAGATCCACCATTCCAACCTCAAATCAGCTGGGGCCAAGCCAAAAGGCTCAAAACAGACAGTGAAAGAAAAATTTGTTTGTGCGTGTGTACGTCGTGTTCACACATACAGATTTCTACATGTGTGTATTCATTTATTTATTTATATTTATGTCTATTCTCTAGAAGAATGATGCAAAAATTAGAAGAATTAAAACCATAAGAATATCCCAAAGAACCTTTCTCCTAATTTTTTGATAAATAATGAACTTTTTTGTGATAAAAAAAATAAAGTCACCCAAGTATATATGGTGTATACAACTGGGGACTATGCAGTAAAGCATGCAAATTACAAAGATCTATCACATAAAAAAATGAACATAGAGAATAGGTACACACTACTGACATCTAATCCAATAAAGTTTGAAAGAAAAAAAGTTTAAGATCCGACAAGTTCTCTCAGAACCTTCAAAGCTCTAGTTATTCCTATACACTTAATAAATTCTTAAACCATTTGACATAGGACAAAACCAAAACAATGCAACAATAAATGTGAAAAATAGAAAACTAAGGTAAAGATAACCTAGAACTTAGCACCTAAGTTTGCTTGGAGTCAACACCAAGAAAAAGAGAACAAAACTTTGACAAGTTAACACCTAGGGATGGCTAGAGTTAGCCCTAGATCATTGGAAAAATTACAAGAGAAACTTTATTATTTAATCAAACTGTAATTTGTCTTCATAGGAATATAATTCCGTGCTCATATAGACTACTAAAACTAAACCTAATTCTAGTCAACTTAGGAAACCCTAATTCTAATTGTGTTGGGAAATCCCAATTATTGAATTAAAAAAATAAACTTGACTCTAGGAAATTAATAAAATACTAATACACATAATCAGCTAATATGACACCAAAAATACAATTGACTTCCATTTAAAAAATAAATTAAAATAAATATTTCTTTGTGCTTGCCACAACAAACTATTTTGAGGAAAAAAAAACACACTATATTAAGTTTCTCAAGGTGACATTTTCTTGGAGACATTAGTATGTAGACCTGGCAATAGTTCATAAAATAATAAAACATTCCTAAGAGTAGGCAGTCTGCCTACACTTTTGGAGAAAATATCCAATGTTCTCCAATAAGCCTTTACCTTTATTTAATGTCAAATTCTAACACAAGGCTTCTAGCTTGGACATAGACCATCATACTTTTTCTTGTTAGCATAAAATGTCCAAAAGAAAATTGACCATATATTAAAGCTCTTTTTCTTTTCTTTTCGTTTCTTTTTTTGGGTAAGAAATTAAGTACTGGAGTGCATATCCACTATTTTTTTTCTTTATTTTTATCTCTTCATTTCTTTCTTTCCCAGTTTGGCAAGTATGCAGCCACACGTCTTGTAAAAAATTTTGCAATACCATTCATTAAAGTAAGATGGTGTGAAGTATCTCCAATATCCATTAATCTGGGGCAAGCTTTCTATTGTAATAAAATCTAGCTTTAATGTCTATAAAAATTTCATTCCCTTTCCCCTGATTATGCTACAGATCTGTTGTCCTTGATAGATAATTTCTCTATCTTTTAAATCCATAGTATGCTTGCTGTATACTGTGAATTAGTTTTCATTTTATTAATGAAAATTTAACTTTCTTACTGATCATATATATATATATATATATATATAAAGTTCTCTGATTCCTTCCATCCCAATATATGCAATCTTTTTCCAATGGCACAGAGGCAGACTCTCTAAAGCAGAATTTTGGACTAGCTAAACATTAAATCAGAACAAAGAATTTTTATTATTGGTAAGTTACACATGCACCTGGTGGGTCTTGAACCCATGACCTCACCCTCCATCTTGCAGTTACAAGGGGAGAAAGTGTCAATTGAGCCAGATTTCATTGGCTTAAGTCAGAACATGACTGACTTAAGCCACATTCCAAGAAAATACTAATGATTAATAGTCTGAACAATGTTTCCAAAGGCCTGACAGAAAAGTTATATTTGATAATTCCTATTCTACTAGATGCATGAGGAACCAAAAGACACAATTCAAATGTGAGCAAATCTCTATGCCTTAAAGTGAGATAGATACATTTGACAGCATTTAAAATTTCTGTATACAAACTTGTGCAAACAAAAAACCACAGTAAGTGGAAAAAAAAAGAAAAAAAGAAATTAATCTCCAAAGCTCAAATTCAAATTGGTCCTCACCGCTTCCTTCCAAAGTACCCCAATATTTACTTGTACTCCTATTAGCATGTTTTGCCAGCGCCCTCGCTCCATGAGTCAAGGTACAACCTTCAACCTCAAGCCAATGAGAAAATTTACAATTCAGCCATATATAATTTTCATAAACTAATCTGTCAAGCCTCTCAGAATAAAGATGAGCAAGAAATACAACTATGAGGCTGTGAAAATATACGTGTTCTCAACCATTTGATAAACAAAGCATGTGTACTCAAGTTACATACCCTGTGGCGGGGGGGAGATAGAGATTTCAGGGTTGTGGGATCCCACCCATTAATGGGTCTTGTTTAAGAACTAGATCACCAATGCTTATAATTTTCAATTTAAACCTATTTTGTTATGATTTTTCAAAATGAAACCTATAAATGATTGACCCTAGCTCCACAGCTTGGGTGCCATGTGTGTGGTGCAGACAGGGCAAAGATTCTTATCGTCCCTTACAGATAAGATTGGTCCTCTTTTATAGCTTAACTTTATAGCTGCAGAGAGGTGGATTCTTCACCCAAAAAAAAAAAAAATCTGAACTTTTCTTCATTTGACTTGATGGTTTAGATGTTAAAAGGTTAAGCTAAGCAGTCCCAAAATGTCTAACAGAGAAAGTGATTCCTAACAAGGCATAAATTATTCTTCTGCATACAGTGCAAAAGACAAGCGGTTAATTAAAAGTCATCATCTTACATTTGACTTATATGGAAGGGTAAATGATGATAACAAAGTTGATCTTCGTGGGGGAAGTGCATTTGGAATAGTCCCTGTGGTATGTGTCAGACCAAGAAGGCGTTGAACACCCCCATAACTCAATACCTGGACAAATCATATAACAGTCAGGTTCACATAAAATTGCAAACTTTATGTGACATAAGGCATGCAGCAGTCATTGAAAAAACTAGTCCCTATATCGAGACATTGGAGCACTAAGTGAAGATGCGCTCAAGAAAAAGAGGCATAATATGGACGCGCATATGCATGTATTTAACTGTGCACACGGGTGAACAGGTACTTGGGAGTTATTGATTACAAGAAGTGAATGACATGCAAGGAGCAATCAAGAGTGCTGAATTACAACCGCTAGAACATACATCCTTAGGACATATACATATAAAGAAGGCAATAAAAAAAGTGAAAAGCTAGTGAAACCATCTTAACCAAGAAAATGGTTGCCATATACATATCACTAAATCAGTAAATTTAATACACATAGCATAATTGTTTTGTTTGTGAAATTTAATTCCATTAACCAAAAAGGAGCCAAATGATAGTAATGTGACCTCAATGTTAGAAAAGTTTTTATAACTAAGAGCCACCTGCATGGTCACAAACCTTTTCACTGTGCTATTCAAAAAATTCAATCCATGGCAAGCAACAAAAAGTAAATTAATGTCTTAATAATGCATCATGATTACAGATTTCAACACAATTGCTGAAACGCCTTGCACTTATGTAAGAATTGTGTATTTGCAAGGGCGGTTTGGAATCCTGTGGAGTTGTGGGATTGGCGCATTGGAAGTAGATACAATTGGGGAATTTGTTAAGTTGTCAATAGCACTCCAGGGAGATGTGGGTGGGATGAAGTGTGTAAGAAGGAATGGTTTGTGATGGCTACTGTAACTCTTGGGGCTTTCTGGAAAACAAGGAATGACATGTTTTAATTAGAAAATTGCAGATACCATTGAAATTGTTAAATATGAGATATCTAGGATTAACAGCTGTAGTACGCAGGAGTCTGAGTAAAACTCTCCATATAAAACTCTCCATATAGAGAGGAAAACTTATGAGTGGATTCCACTTCAAAAACACTGGCTAAAATTGAATGTTGAAGCTGTGTTGGGATATTGTAAAGCCTTTGCTGCAGCTGTGCTGAGGAATAAAGAGCGTATTTTGCTGCAGCACGGTCCTTTAAAGTGAACTATAGTTCACCAATGCTTTCTGAGGCATTGGCAATCAGGAATGCAATTCATATTAGTAAAAGAACAGGAGCTGATAGAGTAACAATTGAAAGCAATGCCCGAGTGGTAGTGCAAGATGCTAAGAAGCAATCCTCAGAGGTAGCTTGTGAGATCAGTTTGGTAATTCAAGACATAAGGGATTTGGTTACAGCATTAAGTGGGAAGAATTGTTTTGTTTGATTGGGTCGCAAGGGAGTGTAATTCTATAGCTCACGGGTTCAATAATTGGGCATTGGAAAATAACTTTCATGGGCTTATACCCCCTTTTTGTTTGTCTGGGATGTAGAAGTCTATTGTTTGTTGTTTCTGATTGACAAATGCATTTTAATGACAGTTCTAGTTTGTCCATTGGAATGGTATATTTTGGTACCGGTACCATTTCAAGGTTACCACTAATTTTATAATATATATATATATATATAGAGCAATATATATTTCTAACCAGAACCAGACATATATCTGGTTGGGTTCTGGTGGGTCATCAAGCCTGGTAGGAATTTTCCATGATTGTGTTTGAGACTTGATATGGTTTTATGTATTTAGTTGGGCTTCTTCATTTAATAGCTTAAGGTTTAGGGTTACTTATCAAAAAAATAAAAAATAAAAAGCTTAAGGTTTAGAGTTGGATGCTCCAAGATGAAGGTTACAAAATTCATGATTACAGAGACTACAAAAGAAATTAATAATAACAGAAATTACAAATTTTAACTGTAATTTCTCCACTGCAACACCATTAGCATATAGCATGACTTACACTCTTCGTGTCCCAAAAAAAGTGTCTTGGCTCTAAAGACATGATTATTAATGAAGAGTAAAAAGTTCAAGTCTTTATAAAATGCCATTCACCCTATATTAGAGATAAGTATAAGTTTTTATGAGAATCTTGTTTGCTTCTTAGAAAGAGGTGAGAATAGTAATCAAAGTATTTCTAGTTTGAAAAGTGGATACTTATTTTGGCTCCTTCCAATAAAGAAACTAAGACATATATCTTAGGACAGCGGAGTATATGTTTAACCTAAAAATATATGAGCTATACTTTCTATCCTATTATTCATTACATCCTTTATCTCTGGCTGACATATCAAACGTTCCAACAGCATAATGAAAGCTAGGTCACAATCATACCTAAGAAATTAGGAGAACGTTCTCTGTAAAAAGATATGAAGTCATTCTATTCATGCAATTGGATATGCAAATCATAACAGAGCAGCAACTAAGCACTTACAGAGAGTACGGTTGCCAGACAAGCATAAGGCTGAACATCCACTTTCAAAACATGGATTGCAAGAACGCCATTTGTCTTTTCTTTCTCTTCTGTGTAGAAATTCCTGTAGATTTGTATACCTGGAAAACTGCATGCCTATATTACTCGTAAACTAGTACAGGTAGAAATTACTTTAAAGTCAGAAATCAAATTCAGAGATAAAGGTGAACCTCTCAATTGAGTACGTCAAAGCAATTACAAGGCAGAAAAAATACTTAACACAAAGCAGAAAACAAATAATTTTAAGTTTTTATGACATTACTATCTAAATCTCCCTAAAACCTAGTAGTCCTTTCATATGGTTACTATAACCCTTCCCATGATATTATAACAGATTGTTCCAGAGGTAATGGAGAGTTCATTGGAAGGCAAAGTTGAATGAATGCAGCCCCTATTTCTCATTATCAGCTTTAAGAGATAACTTTCTCATGAGTTGCTTTATTCCCACAGCGTCTGTTATTGTTATTATTACTCTAATAAGTTTTGGCCAACAGGAGGGGGAGGAGATTCTAACTAGTGACCTCTGCTTCCATTGGGTCTATTTTTATTGTAACTTCTATTATTATTCTTGTCACTGTTCCTATTACTATTATGCATAACAAAGTTTTGATTCTTAAAATTGATACCAGAATATTTTCTGCTGCAAGCACAAAATTATTTCCAGCTATTTACCAGAGCAAGTTTTGATCTCATTATCAGCTAGATGGATAAACTTTATCACCATACAGGAAGTGAAACTCAATAAAACTAGCAGTTCTTAGTTTCTTACCTTCTTCAATGGTTTCAACTCCAGGAAGAACCTTGGCAAGACTCTCTGCCCCCAACATTGCAGAGAATGAAGCATACCAGTGGGCATCCTGCAAATTTATGAAGTTACAAAGAGCAGAGCTAAGTGGAACTAAGGAAGTACAAATTAATTGAAAAAACAGGATCAGCACCTGAACTTCAAACACCACACATTTGTTGAAACGAATCAAAGTTCCTGAACCAATTCTGTAACCATAAAAGGTAAAATTAAATGCAAATCAATCAAAAAAGAAACAGTGAAGTAAAATTGAACTAGAAAAGATTATCAGGATCCCGGAAGAATTTAATATATTTATAATTCAAACTTATTTTGGATAATCAAACTATATGATAAGCCAGCTTATTTGCTTAAACTCAATTTTTGTCTCACCTACAAATAAGCTGGCCAAACACATACTTTAATGGGTATATTCTGTCTACTTTGGGGGTGAGAAATTAGCTCAAGTGACCTTGTCTTATACTCTTATGCGTGCATAAGTTACATATTACGTTTTAAGCAAAAGTTGATCAAATCTGATTAAATGGAAATGAGAATAGGATCCTCTATATCTCAAATGAATCGATCTCATGGTTCAGATTTTAAACATAACAAATCTAAAGATGTCTTCTAGTGCCATCATACATACCATTTAGATACAACAAATAAAATATGAACAATGAAATGGACTATCTTCATTCCACTTAAAATTGAGAAGAACCTTGTCCGTTCAAATGAAAATGTTCTTAGGGAAATTTCATAGGCTGAGGAGTATAGCATGGCTCCAATTATATGTTTTTGACACTCTAACCTCTTAATTAATTTAGAATCAATGACAAAACCAACAAAACAAAATTACACTTCCTACATACATAACATTGCATTTTGGTGCTGGCATCTAGTATCCATAGTAGGCACAAAAACCCATTCATACTTGTTCTTATTAAAAAGTATGAAAATAAAGAATTATATGTCAAACAAAGAGAGAGAGAGAGAGAGAGAGAGAGAGAGAAACAGTACATCAAAAAGCATTTACCAACTGATTCCTACTGATTTGTGCATAAAAATGGATTTCTTCATACCTATTGTAGTCACCAATGGCACACCTTCCTTCAATTGTTTTCTTGCCATCTAAAGACAATGTCAAATTACCAGATAGGATTCACTTCAAACAAGATTGGCAATAACTAATCAAGAGATTTAGAGTAAAAAGTTCTGAGATTCATATTTTATTTTTCTTTTTTATTGGTAAGATACACATGCATCTAGTGGGTCTTGAACCCACAACCTCACCGTCCACCTTGCTCTTAAAAAGGGAGGAGGTGCTTTTTGAGCTAGAGCTCAATGGCAATGATGAGATTCATAGTTATAACAAGGAATTGGTTAAATTCTCTAGTTATGAGAAAGAAATCTGATCCAGTTATGTTCAGACAATAAACATGGAGATTCATAGCAGAAACGCACTGATACCTTTTAGCTGCGAAAAGAAAGGCTCCTGAACATGAAGTTCATGGACAACAGACTTCAAAATCTGATGAAAGAATACATCTGTTAGATTAATATTACACAAGGAAAATTTGGCATTGAATGACGCCTCAGTTAAAAATGTAAAACTTACATTCACAATTTCCGATCCCTTATCCAAAACCAGCTTCTGCCATTCATTTTCTTCCTGCTTCGAGGAGCTTCCTTCAGGGATAAAGTTCAAATCGCTATATTTCCTACGAAAGGATTTAGAATTGATTGATTCTAATAAAGCTGATGCCAGACGCTTGTATAAGGGATATGGAGGGACTCCTTCAAAAGATTCTGCATAAGGAGTTTGAACCATAAAGAGTTAACATCTTCCTTGAATGCAATAAAACAGACATCTAAAATTCCAGCGCAAATTGCACTTTGCCCATTAATTATGGTGCAGTTTGCAATATCCTCTAAACTTTAAAACTCAGCAATGACAAGGAACTATAGTTCAACTATTACTTCCTTCTCCCATAATAATAGGATAGAGGGTGGGGTCATGGTTCAAGACCCACTAGGTGCATCTATAACTTACAACAACAGCAGCAATCAATCCTTAGTCGCAAGAATTTGTGATCAATTATAAATCCTCAACAAACTAGCCAAGGTCAGCACAGCTTAAGGTGTATATGTAGAAATCAATTCATCTATGATAAAGTGACTAAATTTTATGTTGTTTGTCAATCTACTGCAACCCTCCTCCCTTTTCCAGGCTAAGTACAGATAAAGGTGAAGCCTAGGTGCGTGTATAACTTGCCCAAAAAAAAAAATTCAAAGCCGAGCAATATCGCTTTATTTTTTGGTAATAAACACTTTTCCTATATTGTTAAGATTAAAATTCAAAAAAATTTTTTTGAAAAATGTGTCTAAAAATATTTTAAATTTTATGTTAAATTGCCATACCTAAGGAGGTATAATTATAACATAATGAACATGTTAGTTTCTAAGATAAAAGAACAAGAATTAACTTAATTCGAGATAGTCACCCTCTAAGAAGAAGAAATCGAGAAAGAGAAAATTGCATCTTATTTCTTCAATGTTGGAATGCTGTGGACTACAAGTATTAATCTTGCAAATCTTTTATTTATTTATTAATAAATACAAGTTGTTAGCAAATCTTATTAGCCAAAAAACCAACTAACAACCTATGAAGCATAGACACAAGTTCACAAACACTGACAGGGACACAGTGACACGTAAATTATTGAAAGATTAGGACACGACACGGTGCAGAAGTGTCCCAGCGTGTCTTGGCCTAATAAGTCTTGCAATCTTTACAACTAACCAATTAACAAATTTGACTCTCTTCTTGAACATGTTTGGATTCACAATTTGCCCAAAATTCTAATAAGCAAGAAAACGACCCGTATATTAAAGAAGAGGAAGATGAAGTTATCAAATAGTTACCGGACGTGGTGGTGGTGGTGGTGTTGGGATCGTTGGGATCGAGTTTGAGGAGGTCGGAGCAGAAGGATTTGGAGAGGCCTAGATCGAATTCTAGGGTTTCGTTTATGTGAGACTCCAAAGTGTACTTCACCACCTCTTCCATACAGTCTTTCAGATTAACTGGAGACATCGTCGTTGTTGCACTGTGGTGCTAATCGTAACCTTTTGAAAAAAAAAAAAAAATTTATTTGAGGACACTTTTTGAAAATTTTTGGTAAGTTATTATTAATTTTAACCCGCGTAATATCAGAGTCTGACGATGAAGCCGAAATGTTGCTGATATCCGAGCTTTCCGCCCATATTCTATACAACAATTGATATTTCTTTTTCTTTTTTTTTTATTTTATTCGTCAAACATTTTTGGAGATTTTTTGTTACAATATTGTGAGAGATACATGAACGAAATGCATTAGCAGTAACTTTGTAACTTGATTAATTACATAAATTATGATTCGTTCATTTAAAAAAAAAAATGTGTGAATATAATGTAATTATTATACCATACATTACTATGTCTGTATTAACAAAACAAATATAATATAATATAAATATTTAATCCAGCACCTTGGGGCGTGGTGTGGTGCCAAATATACTTTAGTCTTGATATAATATAAATAGTTAATCCAGTCCCTTGGGGCGTGGTGCATTAGCAGGAGTTTCGAACTAGGTCACATCTATGGGTCTAGAAATTGCTTAGTTCAAGTTGTACGCTTCACAAAAATGCTATGTCATGACGTTGATAGCCTTAATGCACCTAGGGGTGTCCTACGCCGTGAGTGTTGCAGGTTCAAGTGGGCTGGATCAATGATCACAAGCGTGAAGCTCCTTTATATATATATATATACACACACACATAGGGTCTAGTTAATGTGTGCCATAAGTTATCCATTTTTATAAATATTTTTTCTGAAATTAAAAAAAGTTATCAATACTTTTTCAATTTCTGATAAAAAAATTTTCAAAAATGAAAATTATTATATACCCTTAGGACACACATTAGCAAAATCCATATATATATATATATATATATAATCAAAAAAAGTTCAGCTAAAGCTGCTCGCTAAAATCCGTAGGTAGTTGTAGAGCTTCGGATGCAAAGGAAACAATGAGTTTCGAGGAATGAGAGGGGGAAAGTGAAAAACAAATATTGAAATGGGTATATTGGTTGGTATGGGTTGAGGGTTCAGGGTGTGGAGTAAAGGAGATGGTAATGAGAAGGAAGAAACGGGGAAAGAGAATCGTTGGGAGGGTGTGAGCTGTTCTGACTTGATGGAGACATAACATAACCGCAGGTCCAGTGCAGATATTTATAACAATACCACAATATCTCAAGTTTTAAGTAACGAGTTATAAAAATTGATAACAAAAATTGAACCAAACAATGAGTTTTGAGGTGGGGCATGTATTTTGAGAATTTGATGATGAAAGCTGAGTTTTGAGTTAGATTCTTAGCTCAACCAAACACCCTCTTAGTTTCTCAACCCAAAATATATAAAATATTTGCTATGGTATGTGTTACGGATCCCATTTAATAAAGAAAACCCTTTTATTTCAAAAAAAAGAAAGAAAAGGAAACTAATAGTAGAAGAATCTCAAAAGTTTATTAATGGATAAAAACATTTATTTTCGTGAATTAATTGATAGGTAGTTTAATAACTATCTATGTAAAAAAATTAATTAATTAAAACACCTATAAATGATTAATTTTTCTAAAATTTATATAAGAAATAATTGGTTTGGAAATGTAAAATTATGACTCACGTTGAGTTGCTTTCATAACAATTAAAACAAAATCCAATAAAATGAAAAGGAAAGTTAATCACATGCAATAAGAAAAATACAAAAATAATTATTATTATTATGCGTTTAAATTAGTGGAATTGAAACATTTGTCATTTCACTCAAGCAATACGTTTATAATTTTAATTATATTAATCTTAAAAGATTACATTTTGTTCTCTTTTTAATGACATCATGACATGTAAATTAGCTGAAACTAATTTCCTAAATATTATAACACTTAATATGTATTATATTTCTTACAAAATATTTTCAAATGAACTTATACCATATCTATATATCACACAGGATATCGACTAATATTTATCAATAATGCATACATTTGTTCTTTATCAGAGTCATATGAACATACTCATACCTTATTTTTTTAGCAAACACGAGACTCGACGAAGAACATAGTTGTTAGTAGTACGAACCCAAAGGCAACAACAGTAGATCCAATCCATCCAAGAATTTTTGCAACCCGCGGTTTCTTATAGGTTAACAAGATAGCAATCATGCAACAAAGGTAACCCACTAAATCATTGACCAAAATACAATCTAGGAAGATCCTAGAATGTTGGCCACAGGAACGGGAGCCAATGCTAGCAGCTGTTGTTTGGACTGTGACCATGATGGACATCTTTATTAGTTTGGATATTGGCGAGCTGATCCAATTCATATCTCCACCTCCATTTTCTATAATATCTAAGCCTTCTCCTCCACCTCCCCCATCTCCTCCATCATCTCCACCTCCGCCTCTTCCTCTGTCTCTGTCTCTGCCTCTGCCTCTGCCTCTGCCTCTGCCTTCTCCATCACCATCACCTTTGCCTACTCTTACCTCTACATCTCTGCCTCTGCCTTCAACACTATTGCCAAGTTCAACAACTCTTAAGTGTTGCACATTAGGGCTCGATTCGGGACACTGCAATGTGTCATTGTCGTTGACGCTCACTCGATATGAACTCATGGATGACCATGGATTACGAATTGGTACTAGCATTAGCAAAATCAACACACTTAGCATGCTTCCTATATAGTCCAATAGCACCCATGCATCACGTCCCTGCCACCAAATGTTACTCAAAACTTGTTATTTTCCTAGTGCTAAAAGAATTCTATCAACATGTTCTTGGATTTTATATATATATATATATATATATGAGCTAAATCTTATGTACAATTATCTTTAATTAAATTTAATCATTTGATTGTATTGATCAATAAACTATAGTTGAATTTAATTAATTATCTTTAAAAAATGTAATATAGTTTTTGTTGTATTTGTTAATACATACAACCATATTTTGAATTCAATTAGAGAACATAAAAAAGATGCATCAACTTAGGAAATGTACATAAGTTTGCCCATATATATGTGTGTGTGTGTGTGTATTTAGTAATGTAATAGCAATTTCCTTCTATCATTCTAGAATCACTATTTTGTACATCAACTTCTTAATTTAAATTAAATATTACAAATCTAAAGGTGTATGCAATTTCACTTTATTTAGAATAGTCAAATTTGCATACTCAAAAAAAAAAAAAAAAAAAAAAAAGAATAGTCAAATTTAAAAAATATAATTCCAATCATTCTTTATTTCAAGTAAAATAGAGAAAATCATATTCCGAGCTAAAAGGGACACTTACATGTTCTAAATCTCGTTATGTATTGAGGTATTGGGGGTGGATACTAGATAGGCTACAAAAGTGCATCATAGTTTTTGCCTACTTCCAAAGGAGGTTATGAATATGACATTCTAAATTTACTAGTTTGTAACCCATGCAATGCACTATAAATTTTAATATAATATAATCTTTTTATATTTTTGTATAAATATAAAATTTGAAAATCATGGTAGTCATTAGTAGAAATTTAATGTTTTTATATGGAACTATATATTTTACCATTTAAAGAAATTATAATATACCAAGATTCTAAATTCAGTATATACTAGTGTTATACTCGTGCGATGCACTATTTAATTAAGAATCATATGTAACTTAAACAAAAGATGACAACAACTAAATTTTTGTATTTATCTAAAAAATTGATTAGAGATTTATAAAAAACTGATAAGAATAATTATAATTTTGTGTCTATCCATGAGGTGTTTTAAAAAAATAAAAAATAAATTAAATGTAGATATTAGTAGTTGTATACGTGTACTATGATTGTTTTTTATATTATATAAAATTAACGTTGATATGAACAATTAGCTAGTGTGAAACCAAAATTCTAATCCCCTAGAATGCTAGAATTCATAACTCATTAATGAGTAGTAGATTTCCAATTGCTAATTGAATAAATCACTTAGAAATTATAGATAAATTAATAATAAAAGGATTAGATGAAGAATTTGGAATGTAATCAAATTAAAATTTTTATCAACTTAGAAATTATAAAAGAAGAAGATAAGAACAAAAATATATATATATATATATATATCTTAAAATCTTAAAAAAAAAAAAAAATCTACAATTTAGTGAAGCTATTTGGCATAGCCATGACTTCTAAAAAAATTTCTATAATTTAGTGAATTCATTTGGCGTAACCACGGTTTCTAAACCTAATTTTTATTATATAATATATAGTATATGATATGATATGATATTATATATATTTATATATATATATATATATATATATATATTAGAATAGTGATGTGTAAATTATGAGACTTTAATAGCTTATGTAGCATAATTTTGAGGCCAATTAAAAGTCAAATGATTTTGATTTTATATATATTATAAATTATAGATTATAGATTAGTAGAGTTATGAGTTTATTTTTTATGGTTAGAAATTTCCACCACTCGATTCCTTTTTTTCTTCCTTTCTACAAAGAATGTATCATCTTAAAAAATTGGGATAATTAAAGTAAAAAAAGTAAACTATTATAAATTTTAGCCACTAAACAAGATCAATGACCAGAAAGATGCAGTTTTACATACAAAACTCTAAAAAATTAATCACAAAATTATGCATCCTTCCAAGCAAAAATTACAAAACTAAAAAAAGTAGGCGAAAACCACATTTTCATTCCTATATTTTCACGCGATTCCTACTTTGGTCCCTAACTTTTTTTTTCACCGCTTTTAGTTCCTATCTTGGAAAACGCCTCTCGTTTTAGTCCCTGTCGTTACATCAGAGAGGGAAAATGCACACGTGGCAAACGGATGGTACTGTTGGCTGATGTGAAAAATTTTAAAAATTAATTTATTAATTTTAACTAAATAAAAAAATTAAAAAAAAAATAAAAACAAAAATTTATATGAATTAAGATCTAAAAGTATCTTCAACAAGAACACCAAGAACACCAACTCAAACTTAAAATCTCAAAATTGAAAACCAAAAATCACAAACCCAGAAAATAACCCCACCACCGCAAGCACCCCAGCAACCACCAACAACAACAACAAAAAAAGGAGACCCAAACACCAATCTGGCCACCAAAACATCAACCCACAGCCACCCAAACACCAACCACCATTGATCTGGCCACCCAAACACAGATCCGACCAACCCAAACACCAACCCGACCACCAAAACATCAACCCACAGCCACCCAAACACCAAACCACCATTGATCCGGCCACCCAAACACAGATCCGGCCAACCCAAACACCAACCCACAGCCACCCAAACACCAAACCACCATTTTTGGCCACCCAAACACAGATTCGACCAACCCAAATACTACCAACCCAAACACGGCCAACACAATGACAGATCTGGACATCCTATGACGGATTCGGCTGCTTTCGTCAACACTAAGAGCCGGCTTGGCTGCGGCTGAAAGTCGACGTGTCGCCGCTGTTGGTAGGAGGAGGGTCGAATCAAGGCTGCTAGGGCTCGCTTCACAAGATCGCCTTCCACGCCGCTGATTCGGACGAGGGAGTTGGTCATCGTCGATCTACGAGCATTAAGTCTGTTCGGCAGAGCCGAGTGTGAGTGCGAGTAGGAACCGAATGAAGGTGCTTTCATGGTGGAGATCGTGGGTCTTGGGTTTTGGGTCTTTGGTCAAGGGAATTGTTTTGTAGATCGGTGGGTTTGGGTCATGGTGGTTGTGGAGGTGAATGAGGGTGGTGGATGATTGGCGTTGTGGTGGGTCTGCCTTTCTCTCCTCTCTCCAACTCTCACCATGTCTCACCCTCTCTTTTGCTTTGATTTTTGAATCTCAGCTTTATTGGGTTTGATATTTTGTTGCTTTTGCCAGGGGGTTTATGTGTTGTTCTAAATGCTTAGATCCCTGTTAATAGTTCAGAAAATATTGTTTTGAGCTTGGAATATTGATCTTGTTCTTATTTAATTTCTTGTTCATGTTTATTCTGATGTGAATCTTATATTTAATTTTGTGATCTTATTTTTTGAGTTATTTGTGATTTTTAGTTTTCAATTTTGAGATTTTAAGTTTGAGTTGGTGTTCTTGGTGTTCTTGTTGAAGATACTTTTAGATCTTAATTCATATAAATTTTTGTTTTTAATTTTTTATTTAGTTAAAATTAATAAATTAATTTTTAAAATTTTTTAATGCCAAATAACATTTTATTATTATTATTATTTTAATGACCACGTCAACCAACAGTACCATCCGTTTGCCACGTGTGCATTTTCCATCTCTGATGTAACGGCAGGGACTAAAATGAAATGCGTTTTTCAGGATAGGGACTAAAAACGGTGAAAAAAAAAAGTTTGGCATCAAAGTAGAAATCGCGTGAAAATGTAAGAAAGAAAATCGAAAATGTGGTTTTTGCAAAAAAAAAAAAAAAAAAAAAAAAGAATTAGCAAATTACACTACTGTACTGTTCAAAGACATTAACGCGTTTTTTTGGTCAACGAAATGCAGACATTCACTCGCCATGAGGTTTTTTCTTTTTCTTTTTTTGAGAAAAAACTCGCCTATGAGGTGATGACTCATGACTGTGACAGATGAACGTGCAAAAGGACAAAGAGAACTATGTACTATGTAGTAAGTACATTGAAAACTGCCGTCAATCATTCAAAAATTAAAATGGTCACTTCACGTGGATCTAGATTTATTGATCCTACCGTGCAATACGTGAATTGAAAAAAAAAAATTTTGGAGAAGAACGTGAATTGAAAGTTAAATACTTATTTTTAATCTTAGTCAATGGATTAGATTTTTTTTTTTTTTTTTTTTTTTTTTTTTTTTTTTATAAATTTTTTTAACTTTTATATCTTTTTTTTTTTTGAAAGGGGGATATTCATTCATTTAGATAGATAATAAATCATGATACAAATCATTCATGGCTGGTGGAGGAGACTCCTCCATCCAGTACAAATCCTCATCTAGTGTAAATCTAGCATGTTGAGCCAAAGCATGTGCTACCCGATTCCCACCCCTCCTAATACAACCAACAGCAGACCAATGCAATCCCCTTAACAAATGGCGAATATCATCCACAACATTACCAAACAGCGAATTATTTTCTGCAGAAGAGGAAATAGCATCAGTAACATTACTGTTATCACCCTCAATGAACAACCTATAAAAACCTGCATCCACAACAAATTCTAAGGCTCTCCGGCAAGCGAGTAGCTCTGCTTCTTCGCTGGTGTGTACAGCCGGTCCACAAGCAGTCATCCCTGCCATTACCTCTCCCTTTTCATTTCGAATAATTGCACCGATCCCTGTTCTGCCTAAGTCCGAAAATACTGCTGCATCAAAATTGAGTTTGTACGCCTCTGATGGTGGTGGTTGCCATACCTCTCCATGTGGTTGCTGTCTTGACTGAACAGTTAGCTGGGTTTGAGCACTTTTAAATTCTTCAATATACTCCTCTGCCCTTTTGTTCAAACAAGCTGGATTTTTCATTTTCCCTCCATGCAGCAAAGAATTTCGCTGATTCCAGATCAGCCACGCTTGAGTCCAGAACAGCTCAATTTCTTCTAAATTCAACCGCTCCACAAGTTCCTCCATCAAGTGGAAAACATCGGACTGACCATGCTTGAATTTCTGCAGCTTACGGACACTTCCAGCCCAGATGTCTTGAGCCGCTGCACAATCCCACAAAGCATGAATGGTAGATTCCGATTCTGTGGTGCACACTGAACATTTATCGTTATAACAAATTCTTCTTCTAGTCAGGTTCATGGCAGTTGGTAGAATTTCGTGGCAAGCTCGCCATGCAAAGACTCTAATTTTATTAGGAATCCGTAGTTTCCAAATAGCATTCCAGACCTGTTTTGCTGCACAGCCCTTAGAGGTTCCAACCTGAGCTGCCTCTGTAAGTAATTTTCTGGCCACATGGTAAGCAGATTTGACAGTAAACACCCCCCGTGAGTTATGCAGCCATACTATTGTGTCAGCTACATATCTTCTGCTCAATGGGATTTGACAGATTGCATCGGCTTCGTCACTGTGGAATATGGTCCGAATATCCTCATATCTCCATACATTCAGCTCCGGATTGATCAACTCACACACCATCAACTCTCCCCAATTATCTTGGGTTGGATTTAGGACCTTATTTGTGGGGTGATTTGGGATCCACTTATCCTTCAAGGCATTGATTGAGACTCCATTACCAACCCTCCAACAATGGCCGGATTGAAGAATAGGCATTGCAGCCATCAAGCTTCTCCACACATACGAGCAATTATGTGAAACTTTAGCTTCTAAAAAATTTGATCTTGGAAAGTATCTTGCTTTGAAACATTTATAGAGCAATGAATCATTACCTTGGACCATCCTCCAACCTTGCTTGGCCAACATAGCTAGATTAAAAGCTCTCAAATCCCGAAATCCCATTCCACCTTCTTTCTTCGAAATCGTCAACTTATCCCAACTCTTCCAATGAATTTTTCGTTCGTTTCCCACCTGACCCCACCAAAATTTTGCACATAATGCATCTATTTCATCACAAAGTTTCAAAGGGATTTGGAACACACTCATAGTGTAAGTGGGTATGGATTGTGCCACAACCTTGATGAGGATTTCTTTGCCAGCTCTAGACAATAACATGCCCTTCCACCCTTGAAGCTTCTTCCAGATTCTGTCTTTCAAGAATGAGAATGTGGAATATTTGGCCCTCCCAATCAAAGTTGGAAGACCAAGGTAGGATTCAAACCGGTCCACCTCTTTCACTTCAAAAACTTCCAAGATCTGACCCTTCTGCCTCACTGAAGTATTGCTGCTAAAGTAGACTGAAGACTTTTCCAGATTAATACTTTGCCCAGAAGCTCTTTCATAGGTTCGGAGGATTTTTGCTATGGTTTCCCCTTCACTCCGAGTTGCCTGGCAAAACAGCAAGGAGTCATCAGCAAACATAAGGTTCGTGACCTTTGGTGCTCCTCTGCAGATGGAAACTCCCTCAATTCGCCCTTCTGATTCTGCTTTATTCAGTAGTACAGTTAAGCCTTCTGCACACAATAGGAACAGGTATGGTGATAATGGATCACCCTGGCGAATACCTCTAGATGGATGGATCATGCCATATGGCTGCCCATTAATTAGAATAGAGAAGGATGGTGTTGTCACACAGCTCATCACCCTTTCTATCCAAACAACAGGAAACCCCAACTTCTCCATAATCCTTTGAAGGAAGTGCCACTCCACACGATCATAGGCTTTACTGATATCCAGCTTCAATGCCATAGAACCCTTCTTCCCTTTTTTCCTGGAATGCATGGTATGGAGTATCTCATACGCCACCAGCACATTATCTGTGATCAACCGCCCTGGTACAAAGGCACTCTGAGTGGGTGAGATGATCTGAGGTAGAACCTGTTTCAACCTGTTTGCCAACACCTTGGAAATAATTTTGTAAATAACATTACACAGGCTTATGGGTCTAAACTCAGACAATCTCTCCGGATTTTTCACTTTAGGAATAAGCACAATATTTGTATGGTTAATATCAGGTAGCATATTACCATTATTAAGAAAATCTAGAACAGCAAGAACAACAGAATTCCCAACAACATGCCAGAATTTTTGATAAAAAAGGGCATTCATACCATCGGGTCTTGGAGCTTTTGTTGGTCCCATTTGAAACAGAGCCACCTTCACTTCTTCAGCAGTAAACTCAGAGGAGAGAAATTCTCGCATATCATCAGTCGCCGTACCCTGCACTGCATTTAGGCACTCCTCCATCTGATCCTGTACTCCTGCCTGGAAAAGATTCTCAAAATAGGCTGAAGCTACCCCAATCACCTCTTCCAACTCTTCCACCCACTGCCCATGAGTATTCCGGATACCCTTGATATAATTTCTCCTTCTTCTTTGTGATGCTTTGGCATGGAAAAATTTGGTGTTCCTGTCCCCATGTTTTAGCCAATTTATTCTAGACCGTTGGGCCCAGAAAATTTCTTGCTTCTGTAGAAGATCATCCATCTTTTTGCTCAACCCCAAAAATTCTGCTTTGGAATCTTCAGTCAATTCAGCCTCATTCAGTCTGTCTAACTGTTTCTGAGTTTCTTTGATAGCAATGGTATCCGGATCAGTAATTGGAGAACCCCAAGCCATAAGCTCTGCTCCACAGACCTTTATTTTTTCCTGAATTGCTGCTAAACCAACCCTTTCTCCCCCTGCATTCCCCCAAGCCTCCTGAACAATCTCTTCACATTCAGTGCGAAGCAACCAAGATTCCTCAAACTTGAAGCTTCTCCCTCGTTGCTGCCTTGGTTGTTTAAAGGATTGAACATGCAGTAGGATGGGTAAGTGATCAGAAGCATGAGTTGACAGATGTACAATTTTACTTAACTGAAATCTATCTGTCCATTCCTTATTTGCAACACCTCTATCAAGTCGTATCTTGGTATTTGCTCCACCGGGTCTCTTATTACTCCAAGTGTAGGGATACCCTATGTATCCTAAGTCTTGAAGTTGACAAGAATTCAAAGCCTCCCTAAAGGCTTCAATCTGAGAAAACTGTGGCTGCCTGGCACTTTTCTTTTCTGAAGCTTGTAAATAAGCGTTAAAATCTCCAATTACCACCCATGGTCCCACTACAAAAGATTGTAAATGCTTCAACAATTTCCAAGAATTTTCTTTTTGCTGTGCTTCTGGCCACCCATAGAAACCTGTTAAATACCATACAAAACCATCTTCTTCCGTGACTTTTGCCAACACATGGTTAACAGTGAAATTAATTACCTCCAAACTAACCTCGTTCTTCCATAAAAAAGCTAACCCTCCTCCAGACTCCGGATGTTTAACTATGATTTTATTTTGAAACGGTAAATTTCCATACAAATTATCAAACCTATCTTTATCAAGTCTTGTCTCCATAAGAAAACATACCGTGGGAACTTGTTCCCTCACAATTTTGCGAAGGCTTCGACCTGTCCAAGGGTTCCCAAGCCCTTGGCAGTTCCAGCTTAACAGCCTCATTGCTCTCGGCAAGGGTGGCTCTCCACCCCCGCCGATCCATCGTTGTTGATATCCTCCTCAATGCTCAGTCTACCTTTCTTCAGCTTCTGCTCTTCAACCTGCATCTCCTTTATTTCACGTGCATCTCTTTTGCCCAGGCCGGGTAGTGTAGTTGAGTTGGTGAAACCTCCAAGGCCAAAATCCATTCTGTTTATACGGGTCCATGTACTTTTGGGCTTTAGTTGGCTAGGCCCAATCTGAACCGGGGTTGAAGAAAAACTACCAGCGTTGAGATTCTGGTTTTCTAATGCAATGGACTGCACGTGATCTCCACCTGTTTTAGTATTAATCACACCCGTTTCCTTAGCTTCAGAGAAATCCGTGACTTGATGAGCAACCTGCTGAAAATTAGGCCCGGTTTTCTTTAATGCAAAATTTGTATCCGTTACGTGTGCATGGACATTTATTTCCGAGCTGTCAACATGCGCAGAATCTATTTCTTTTCCCCGAATCACGGCACTATCCATATCCGTTACCCTAGGGTTTTCATGACTGAATGCATGCGCCTCCATCGTCCCCACCGGTCCTCCTTGCTCCGCCTGGACAGCTCTCTTCTCTGCCTCACAGCCCGTTCCTTCCTCAGAGACAGAACTTGGACCTGCTTCTCTACTACCTGGAGCTCTTGGACGACCCCCCACTGCCCTTAGAAAATCTCCATACTGGTATTCTATTCGACCTCCATTTTTCTCCACAGCATAATGGGCAGCACAGTGCTTCAGATCATGGCCTAGAATTCCACAGTAGTGGCAAAATATGGGCAGCCACTCATACTTAAAAGAGACCCATGACTTCACACCATCTGACCCTGCTATATAACCACCCCTTCGAAGCGGTTTTGAGATTGGTAAGGCCACTCGGACTCGCATAAACATGCTGAGATCATCCTTCTTTTTCTTCCATTCCACCTCCTCTACCCCACCCAATCGACTCCCAACTTCCTTCGCAACTTGAGGGGAAACCATATCAAACGGTGCCCCCCATATTTGGACCCAAAGTGATGCATCCTCCAGTCGTGTATTTTCCACAGTCATGCCTCTATTCCACCGTTTCAATAATAATAATTGATTATCAAAAGTCCAGGGGCCTCCTCTCAAAATTCGATCCAAATCAAACTCGGATTGAAATTTGAACTGGAAGAGATTCGCCCCTACTTCAAGGATTTGCATTGATTCATTCAAACCCCATGCTCTCCTTAAAGTATTCTTCGCAGCCAGTTTATTATAGGACTTACATGTAAGGAATTTTCCAATCAAGCTCAAATGACACCTTTCAATGGCTTCCTTTCTTCCTTCGTCAGAGATAGCAATAGTGTCTTCCTCTTCGACAGTTAACTTCATCTTGTCTAGACCATCACACACCTCATCTTCCATTCTTTCTTAGTAAAAAGGAGAAAGTTACCCTTTGCACGTAGCCAAGGGAGGGAGAACTCGTACTATTTACGAGAGGGAGAGCTCTACAAGAGGGAGAGAAAAAAAAAAAACTAAAAACTAAAAAAACAAAAAAAAAAAAACAAAAAAAAAAAACTCAACTTTTATATCTTAATTATTCCATATAAGTTCCAAATCTTTTGCTATTCAAAGACTGAAGGTAAAAAGTTTGATACTTTAAGATTTAACTGTTGTCTTACTTTTTGGCTCTAACTAAAAGATAGGTTAGAACGTGTTTTTTTTTTTTTTTTTTTGGTGTGTGCCTTTGAGTATCATTTAAAAGTAATGTTGATAGCGCATAAAATAGTGTAATTTGTGCTACAATTCGCCTATATGGTTAGCACATAAATTTTAAGAGTAATGTCATCAATAAAAGTACACTGTGCTCCCCCTAACAATGTCACCAATTTTTTTAAGAGTAATGTTATAGCCAAAAAAATTTATATAGCATCACTTTTTACTTACCAATAACTACTCACCATAATAATTGTTAATGTGTATAATATTGTGGGTTTTAGGCCCAGTTAGATTACTTGTATAGCACACATATTTACTTGTACTGCACACATATGTCTCCTATATAAAGGCACCTATGTACATTCTTTCATCAATAAATACAATACTATTACATTCAGTATTTCTAACATAGTATCAGAGCCACTGCTCTAACCTTTCTTTTCACAGTCTTGTCTCTTTTGGTGTTACTCCACCCTTATCGCTTCCGCTGTCATAACAGCCACTGCAGCCACTTACCGTTGAACCTTCGACGTCTCTCAGCCGTTGTCCTTGGGTTCCGAGCCTGCAGCCGCTGTTGTTAAGGAGTCTTGCACCACACAGACCATTGCAATCACTGTCTCCGTCGTGCATCTTGCTCTGATAACCTTTTTGCAGGTACCACAGTGATCGGCTCGCCCCGATCTATACTATCGTGGAAGTCTTGCAAGCATTGGAGCCTGCACACGCCACTATCAGGTCTAGCTGACGTCATCAGTGACGTCATACAGCCACGTCACCTAGGGCTGACGTCATCATCCACCTTCTGCTAGCGTCACCCACCACGCGCAGCTGACATCATTGTTGACTAGATCGTTGACCGTTGACAGAGTTGACTTTGATCGAGGGTTGACTTTGACTGTTGACTTTTCTATAGGGTTGACTTTTGCAGTCTAGGTTTTCCTTACCTAGTTTTTCGCGTAGATTTCATTTTTGCAATCTATTTTTTAATATTGTGTCTCTAAATTGATAAAAAGGATATTTTTCTTCCTTGCCCCATCAATACTATATTAGAGGAGAATAAGAATTACTTATCTTGGTCTCAAGCTATGCGCAGTTTTCTTAAGGGTCGTATGTTCTGGCATTGATTCTCACATGGATTCGGAACACTTCCATTCCCTCTATCTCCAATCTGTTGGGCAGCTTTGATGATGCAAAATCAGCGTGGGATATGTTGGCCAAAAGGTACTCCACTACTCATGAATCCATGAAATATCAATTAGTGGTTGAATTGCTTCAACTTTGACAAGAACTAGGGCAATCCATCAATGACTACTATGATTAGCTTCGCTTCATTTGGGACCAAATTGACCTTTCTGATCCAATTTGGGCATGCTCAAAGGATGCTCAGCAATATGCTACAGTTAAAGATGAATTTCGTCTCTATGAATTCTTGATGTCACTTCACAAGGACTTTGAGCCCATCTGAGGCCAGCATGCAATTGCGTGGAAGCACAAACAAATCACCAAATACTAAATATGCAGCGGAAAATAAATAATACGGTGATTTGTTTACGAATGGGGAAAACCCTAATGGCAAAAACCCCACCGGGTGATTTTCAGGTCACCATTCCCGAAACTCCACTATTATCAAATCAAGCGGTTACAAGAAAGGAATCCCAAGTACCTTACCAACCTACAGTTGAACCCTTACCCCAATACCCAATTGGACTTGATCTGTAGTGACAATTTCCACCTTTGATGCACGGCTCCCAAGTACGTGACTAACTAATGCGCGAATCCCAATACGCGTCTTTAGAACACCAACTTGAGAAAGAATGGTTGGCTACAAAGTTCTTCAGATCATCCACTTGATGAATAGCAGGAAGATGCTTGGTTACAAAACCCTATGGTGCAAAGACACAATAACTTCTTGATGAAGGATGAACTAGGTCAAGAACTTCGTCTGTTGAGCACAATTTGCATAAACAGAGATTGCTCAATGATAATACAACTTGTGTCACCCAAAACGGCTCTTAAAATAATCCTTTTATATGTTTAGGGTTAGAAGAAAAGAAGCCCCAAAAACACATTCACGGATCCCAAGAAAATTAGATTGGAATTCTGACTTTTTAATTCTCGACAGATAGCAGGTGTCGAGGTAGCTATCGAGAGGTGTCGAGATTTAAAAATTCTGCACTTCAACTTGCTTTTTCTTGGACGGACTTAATGACTTCAACACTTAACCTTGAAACATGGTTTTTTGAAGTATTAAAAACACCTAGATCTACCCAATTACAAGCAAAGTGCGTTTTGTCAAAGAATAAGCCAATTTACATAATTAAGTGACATATGTTTTTAAACAAGTTAAAACATATATGTCCTAACAATCTCCCCCTTTGGCAATCCGTGACAAAACCACAACAAACAAATGAGCATATGAGAGAAGTCATAAATCACTCAACTCATATTCACTTGTTAAATACAATAAAATCTATCCTAACACAAACTCTTGAAAAACTTTGCAAGAAGAGAGCTTATGATAAGTAGACTTTGACAACCTGTATTTCTGAAACACTTTAAACAAAACTCATCAAGGCATCTTGTGTGAAACAGAAACAATTAGATTGCATACAAGTATAAAGAACATGTGTATAAAGACAGAAAAGAAACAACACATGAAGAGAGAGGTGAAAGAAACATACATCAACATATATAAGAGATAGGATAAGTACAATGTATGTAAAAATGGTCAAAGGACCTCATATACAAGACCAATGTATCTAAGAGAAAAAAATACATATAACCTCACTACATCCCTCAAAAATATGATAACACTCCCCCTATAAAAAATGTCCTATGCTAACTCTCCCCTTAAGATGACTACTCTCATAGCCCAAAACTCCCAAAACTACTCCCTCTTTTTGTCACGAGTGACAAAGGGTAGAGTGTCATGTAGACATCTCATCGGCAGAGCTAGCATCCCCATCATCATCCTCATCATCTGAAGCTGCTGGAGTAGGTGGTGAAGGAGTAGCCTCTGGAGCAAATCCACCCATGGTCGCCTGTCGTCGTGCAATACGACCAACATGAACATTCACCTGATACAACTCAGCAGAGAGTGTATCAAGGCGAGTGTCCATGCGCTGCAGCTGCGTCATAATATCTCCAAGGGATACATCGCTCGAAGAGGAAGAAGGAGCAGATGTAGATGGAGCGGATCTGGATGGTGCTGAACAGGAGGGAGGAGTGGCACCTGGCTGTCTCGACCTAAACTGTGCCTCACTACGTTTTACGGTAGCGGCATCTATGGCAGATATGTGTGTGAAGTGGTCGGACACAGGAAAGGGAACAAAAAAATGGCGTAGAATCTGCGTGATAGCAGAAGGAAAAATGAGCTTATCACGGGACGTCGAATCAAGATAGACCTCTATGATAGACTGGATGAAGTGAGAAGGGAAGTCTATGGTCAAATGCTCAAGAAGAGAAAGCAAAAATCGAGCACGAGGCTCTGTAATAGAGTTATAGTGAGAAAGAGAATGGAGAACAAAAGTCATCACCATGTTCATGAATCTAGAACCTTTAGCAAAAGGCCTACATGATGTGAACTGATGCTCACCCCAATCAGCAGGATGCTGACAGAAGGCAGAGATGAGCTCGTCTTTGGACACAGTCCTCAGATACTCACAAGAGGGGTAATCTGGGAACTCTATCCTAGGTACCCTAAGCACATTCGCAACAAGTTGCGGTGTGACATGAATGCGCATTCCTCGAACGCGAGTGGAAAAATGAGGTACTGAAAGATCAATCCCGTGGATGTTGAAGTAGAACTCCTGTATCAGCACGAGAGAGCAAGTGACCGGGATGTCACACAATGACCCCCATCCCCTACAGTGGATGACAGAGGGAAGGTCAGTGTTGGCGAAGTCCGCCAGAATGACTTGGAGTTCCGAATGAACACCTCGTCTAGAAAAGTTCTCCGAAAATGCCTTATAGGCATCTCCATCACGGAACCGAAGCTCAAAGGAAGCAGAATCAGAAGAAGTAGATGCTCCAGAACGCAGAGGGTTCCGGGCAGGAGTAGATTTACGTTTAGGTGCCATAGACACGACTAACGTAAAAAGAATGAGAAAAAGATAGAGGGGGAAACAATCAGAAAAGTCCCAAACACAGTTCAAATATATCAAATATGTTGAACAAGAATTACGTATGCATGGGAATGCATGGGCATGTGATATGCGAAGGAAAAACATCATGGGCTCAGCCCAATCCAATCCTAGCAGCACACAAACATAAGACACACATCTAAATGCATGTAAATATCATTAGAATGCAAATGTAATGCAATGTATGACATTTTGAAATCATTTAAGCACAAACCCAACCCAAAATTTCAATAAACACTCAACAATTTTGAAAAACCCCAAATTTTATGAAAAATCCCAAAAACTAGGTTTTCAAAACATGAAATGCATGAAAAATGAAGAGAATAGCGATCTTACCAAGTGATTTGAGCAAGAAATGAGCAAGATCCAAGTGGGTTGAAGGATTTGAGTGAAAGGAGAGTGAAAGGGAGACGAACAGGCACGGAGAGATCGAGAGAAATCGAGAAGAATGAGTTCAGAATCGCGATCAGCCCTTAAAAAGGATCCTCACTAATTCTCGACAGCAGAGGTGTCGAGAGGTATCGAGGAAGCTGTCGAGGAAGGTATCGAGGAAAATGCCTTCGACAGATGCAGGTATCGAGAGGTATCGAGATGTAAGGGGAAATTCAGACATGAGAATCTCGATCGATCGCGAAGGTGTCGAGAAGGTATCGAGGAGGCAGAAGAAATCTCGATCGATCCGAAAGGTGTCGAGACAGGTGTCGAGAAAGAATACACAAACAGCACAATTGAATCTCGATCGATTCAACAGTTGTCGAGGATTTGTCGAGAGGACAGAGACTTTCTAGATCGATCCATCAGGTGTCGAGGAGGTGTTGAGATTGCGATAAGAAACCACATGAGAAGCTCGACAGATGATCAGGTATCGAGGAGGTATCGAGGTAGGTGTCGAGCTCACATAAAAATGCAATTTTTCGAGAAGGGAAAAATACAGACATGAATGCAATCTAACACACATCTCAACCAAAGATCCACTTAAATGATAAACTTCTCAAAACATCTCTCAACAAGAAAATGAGCACAAGGATCATGCAAAATACACACACACACTAAACAAGTCTAACCAATTTTATATTTCAAAAACAAGTTATGATAGTTTAGTGAGCATACATTAGCACATGTAAAACCTTTGTGATGGCCAAATCACATTGTACCTGCACATGTATCAAAAGTAGCAAAGAATATTGCGTGTTGTGTGTGAAAAACATCGCAAGATTGCATATGTGTATGGATGTTATGACGATCTGGGATATGAAAAAATAACTTTTAACTCACACACAATCATAACTGTTTGATGGGGACTATCACCTTAGAGGTACATCCTATAACTCCCACGTCTCCTAGAAAACACGCTTGCAACCATATTTAAAGCATTTTTAATCTTTTTGCTTTTTATTTTCTTTGCATATTTTCTTTTTATTTTATTTAGCATATCATACATGGGCATAAAAAGGAGAAAAGAAATACCCAAGATGTTAAGTTTTTGACATCGCACTTTTGCTATGCCGAAGCATACGAATGTCTTTGATACTGCACTTTTGCTATGCCGAAGCATACAGGTGTCATATTATGATTGGCGGGCAACAGTGGTGAGATGGTTATTTATGCCTTTCTCTTAGGATTTTCTAGTCCTACCCGTCAAAAAGAGTGATATGAGTGTTAAGTTTTAAGAGATAACCTAATCTTACTCATCACAAATAAGAGCCACACAGCTCACTTGCTTAGTTGTGCATAGAGATGCTCATCTAAGTTACAAAAGATACAAAGTTTAGAAAACTTTGTTTCATTGGCCATCCAAGGTACACAAATACCAAAGTACACACGACACACACTGTTTTTGTATTTTTCAATTTTTCAAAATTTTTTTTTATATTAAAAACAAAATAAACAAAACTGAAAGTAAACACACAAAACATGTTAACAAAACAAAGCAAAAACTAGACTGACTTAGCAGAAAAGTAAAACACACAAGCAATGCAATAAACAGAAAAACAAGAAGGGAAAAAGAAAGTGATGAAATCACTTAAAGTCCTTTTTCTTCCATACCTTGGAAGAACCTTTCCTTTGATTGAAACCTTGAACAGGCGGTGAGGGGGAAGAATTCAAACCGTTCAAGTTTGAAAGGAACATGAGGGCTTTCAGAAGATCTCCAAGAGGAGCAAGAGAGGATGGAAGCTGATTATGGTTTCCAGATGCTATCACGCCATTGCTCTGCCGAGTGGCTAACCACTTATAGCAATTTGGTCGAGTGTGACCAGTAGCTCCACAATAATGACAGAGATGCTGCTTCTTTTGTTTAGGCTTTTGAGAGTTAGCCTTCTTAGCCCTAGGGTTTTTAGCATCTTTCTTGTCTAGCTTAGGGGGTGCTCCTAAGATAGATTTTCCCTTGTCTAAGTTCTCACTAGCTAATTCAGTTTTAACACTAGTATTCTCAATTTCAATGTTATTGGCAGCAGGAACAAAAACAGTATTGCTAGTAGAGGCAGTATTAGAGAGAGAAATACCATACCCCAAACCAGTTCAATCTGAAGCAGATTTCTGATTGCTAAGCATCTCATCAAGCTTTGCACTTGAAGTCCTCTCTAGTTGAGTTCTGACTTGAAACAGCTCTGCTTCAAGCTTCTTGGTCTTCTCGGCCAAAAAGTTGTTTTCAAATCTCAGTGCTCCAATGGTTTGATTCGCTTCATCAACCTTTGTGGACAACTCTTCACGTTCAAGTTCCACATCACTGAGCTTCTTGTTGGCCAGCCTATATAATTTCTCATGTTTTTCAGAGATTTTGTAAAGCTTCTCATAGGCTGAATGGATATCATCTTGATCATCCATCTTCTCAAATTTTGACTCCACCAGTTCTTCTTCTTCATCCACTTCTTCAACAATCCCTTCAGTAGGATTGACTGTGGCAGTGAAGGCATTTAGGATTCCGTCATCCTCATTGTCGGAATCACCTTCAGGCTCAGTGTCATTTAGGGTTACAGCAAGGGCCTTGCTTTTCCCAATGCTCTTCAGATATGTAGGACACTCATGTTTCATGTGCCCGAACCCATGACAACCAAAGCACTTTGGTCCTGCGGGAACAGTATACTGACCGCCCTCCTTAGCATCCTTCTTTCCTTTGTCTTGGCTTTTAAACTGAGAAGAACTGAACTGCCTGCGGTCATTGTCGAAGCTCCTTCCATTGGCATTCTTCATAAACTTTTTGAACTGCCGAGTGATGTAGGACTTCATCTTGGAATCTTCATCATC
Source organism: Quercus variabilis (assembly GCA_030445155.1). Classification (NCBI taxonomy): domain Eukaryota; kingdom Viridiplantae; phylum Streptophyta; class Magnoliopsida; order Fagales; family Fagaceae; genus Quercus; species Quercus variabilis. Next base: position 48,818,785 of record CP129454.1, read on the forward strand.
GGAAGACTCATCTGTATCACTGCTCTTTACCTTCAAGGCCATGCTTTTGCCTTTATTGGACTTGCCAATCCTGGATAACCCTATTTCATAGGTCTACAAGTTTCCAACCAGCTCAGTCAAAGGAATCTTGTCTATATCCTTTGATTCCTCAATTGCCGTAATCTTGGCATGAAATCTCTTAGGTAGAGATCTGAGCACCTTCCTTACAATCTTGGGTTCAGGGATGGTTTCCCCAAGATTGTTTCCCCAAGATTAAAGGCTGAGTTCACTATGTCCTTGAGCTTGGCATAGAACTCATCAAACGACTCATCCTCCTCCATCTTTATTTCTTCAAAGTTTGTGGTGAGCCTTTGAAGTTTTGAGTCTTTGACAGCCTTTGTGCCTTCATAGGTTGTCTGGAGGATGGTCCAAGCCTCCTTAGCAGTTTCAGTTGAGGATATCTTCTTGAACTCCTCATTGGTGACTGCGCTAAAAAGGGCATTCAGCGCTCTGCTGTTGAAGTTGGCCGCCTTGATCTTAGCATCATCCCAATCGGCCAGTTCTTCTTTTGGCTTAGTCCAGCCAATCTCTACAGCTTGCCACACTTTTTCATCTAAAGACTACAGAAAAGCTCTCATGCGTACTTTCCAGTATGCATAGTTAGTGCCATCAAATAAAGGAGGTATAATTAATGATTGTCCTCTATCCATGACAAACAGGGATCAATGGATCAAACACAGCAAAGATTAAATCCTAATCAGAGTGTGCCTGCTCTGATACCACTTGTTAGGTCACAATTCGAATGACCCCTTGTGATAAACCCTAATTAATTAATTAATTAGCCGAATTGTTAATTAATCAATTAAGCATGCAATTGCGTGGAAGCACAAACAAATCACCAAATACTAAATATGCAGCGGAAAATAAATAACACGGTTATTTGTTTACGAATGGGGAAAACCCTAATGGCAAAAACCCCACCGGGTGATTTTCAGGTCACCACTCCCGAAACTCCACTATTATCAAATCAAGCGGTTACAAGAAAGGAATCCCAAGTACCTTACCAATCTACAGTTGAACCCTTACCCCAATACCCAATTGGACTTGATCTGTAGTGACAATTTCCACCTTTGATGCACGGCTCCTAAGTACGTGACTAACCAATGCGCGAATCCCAATACGCGACTTCAGAACACCAACTTGAGAAAGAATGGTTGGCTGCAAAGTTCTTCAGATCATCCACTTGATGAATAGTAGGAAGATGCTTGGTTACAAACCCTATGGTGCAAAGACACAGCAACTTCTTGATGAAGGATGAACTAGGTCAAGAACTTCGTCTGTTGAGCACAATTTGCATAAACAGAGATTGCTCAATGATAATACAACTTGTGTCACCCAAAACGGCTCTTAAAATAATCCTTTTATATGTTTAGGGTTAGAAGAAAAGAAACCCCAAAAACACATTCACGGATCCCAAGAAAATCAAATTGGAATTCTGACTTTTTAATTCTCGGCAGATAGCAGGTGTCGTGGTAGCTATCGAGAGGTGTCGAGATTTAAAAATTCTGCACTTCAACTTGCTTTTTCTTGGACAGACTTGATGACTTCAACACTTAACCTTGAAACATGGTTTCTTGAAGTATTAAAAACACCTAGATCTACCCAATTACAAGCAGAGTGCGTTTTGTCAAAGGATAAGCCAATTTACATAATTAAGTGACATATGTTTTTAAACAAGTTAAAACATATATGTCCTAACACTTCCTCTCTTGATATTGCTGTAAACGAGTTGGTTAGAGAAGAAACTCATCTTGCAACGCTTCAAGCCCAGAAATGTTCAATGTTTTGGCTATTACTCCTCCCATTGAGCAACCTTAGCAATCAGGTGATTCCTCTAACTCTAGCAATCGTCCCAAGCAGACCAACAAAAAGCTCTGCAATTATTGCAAGTGTCCTGGCCACAACATTGAGACTTGTTACCGTCGCAACAAATCTACTGCTGTTGTTGCTAATACTGAGCCTACTCCGCCGATGCCTTCCATTTCAACTGAGTCCCAGTCTTCTGGATCCACTATCAACCTCTTCCCCACTAAAATACAGGAGATCATAGCTCAAGCTGTTCGTATGACTGGTAATGCATCTCTTTTCCACTGCTCTCTCAGTTCTACCCGGTAAGTCTCAAACTTGGCTTTTTGATTCTGCCTATTGCAATCACATGACACCTCACTCGTCCTTATTCTCCAAACTTGACCCTGCACCATATCCTCTTAATATTCATATAGCTGATGGTTCCACCATGCATGGGAATAGTTTAGGTTTTGTTTCGACTTCTAATCTCTCTATTCTTGGGGTCTTCCATGTACCTGACCTATCCTATAATTTGTGCTCTATGGGACAATTAGCTGAACTAGGATATCGCCTTATTTTTTACTATTCTGGGTGTATTGTGTAGGATCCGAGGACAGGGCAAGAGCTTGGGACCGGTCCTAGGGTTGGGCGTATGTTTCCCATGGACAATCTTCGTCTTCCACCTGTTGCTCCTTTTTCTGTTGCTGCTGCTGCTGCTGCAGTTTCTTCCTTACCTTCTCTCGCACTTTGGCATTCTCGTCTTGGTCATGCACCATCTTCTCGGGTACAACAGTTAGCTTCTAAGGGTCTATTGGGTTCTGTGTCCAAAGACAATTTTGATTGTACTTCATGCCAGTTGGGAAAACAACCAACTTTACCTTTCAATAACAGTGAATCTATCTCTAATAGTATTTTTGAGTTAATTCATTTTGATGTTTGGGGACCTTCTCCTGTTACTAGTATTGGTGGATCTCGTTATTTTGTTATTTTTATTTATGATTATTCTCGTTATAGTTGGATCTTTCCTATGAAATCTCGTTCTAAAATCTTACCAATATACAGTAACTTTGCAAAATGGTTGAAACACAATTTTCCAAACATATCAAAACTTTTTGATTTGATAATGCTCTTGAATATACTCAGTATGCTTTTCAAGCTCTATTACATTCCTATGGCACTGTACATCATCTAACCTGTCCAGGTACCTCTTCACAAAATGGTTGTTGATGCCCATTTTTGCAAATCTATACCCAAAGGCTTATGAGGAAGAAAGCCCCACAAAAAGCAAGGCCCAAAGGCCCACCAAGAAGACCAAAGAACAAGAAGGGTCCAAAGAAAGAAATGCAAGTGAAAGCAAGCTACGGCAAAACGCAAATCTGCAGCAAAATACAAGTCTGCCGCAGAATATAAGTCTGCTGCAGAATACAGTTCTTTGGCAGGATGGCTTCGGTAGATGAAGAAATAAGGAGCAGCAGGAAGTGTTAACAGTAGGAATTGCGTGAAGGAAGAGTCAAACTAAAGGAAACGACAAATGCAGCAGGAAACGCGTGAAGAAATAAGACAAAAACACGCAGCAGACGAAACAGAGCTAATCTACTGCGGCAAGAATGGCGTGGGAGACAAAAACAAAAGACAGTGGAGTAAGCACAGAAGGGCCGAGGCACCACTAACCTGTACCCAGCCAATACAAGGGAGGTGGGCCCACAGTCAAAGAGATTCAGAGGGCGTGGTTTGGTGGTGGGGGGAAAATGGGGTCTATATTTGGTTTCCTGCCATGACTTCTTTTGGGAACATATCCTGCTGGGATGATATCTTATCCAAAAGAAGTAATAAATGGTTGGGACCACTGATGCATGCCATAGAGCTAGGTAGTGAGGTAAAGGTATACGGGAGGAACAAACAAAAAAGAATTTCGTCATGTAGCAAATATGTTCTGAGCAGATGGCAGTGGTCGAAGCAACCAATGGGTGAGTGGGTAATCTTGAAAGGATGCCCACAACAAACCAAAAACAGTTGGTGAAGCCCTAAGGGTAAAATGGAGAAATCCATTAAATTAGCTCACTATAAAAGGGAGATAACCACCGCAGAAAAATAGGACGAGAAAAAGGGAGACCGAAGTGGAGGAAAAAACAGGGGAAAGAGTAAAAAACAGGGGGAAAAAAAAAGAAAGAAAGAAAGAAAGAAAGAAAAAGAAGAGAGAAAACGCGGTAGGAATAGGGGCATGCATCAATAGATCATCTTTTCCCTCCCTCTTAGCAAACCCACTCTTTGAAATCTCCAAAAGTAATAGCTAGTAGCCATTTAGGCCTATTATCCAAAATGAACAACTTTTACGGCAAGAGCCATGATAAGGTTGTTGAAGTTGGAGTTTGGGTTCCTTCTTGGTTTACTTATTCTATGGGAAGCTTTAATACTTAATTTTGATCGCAAATATATTTGATTTTCAACTTATATCCGTTGTATTTAGTCATCCTGCCGCAGCACGGTTTTATCACGTCTGCCGCAACAGTTGTCCTGCTGTGGTGTTTTACTTGCTGTATTAGTTTTCCTGCCGAAGCTTTCTTCTCTATTTGTTATTACGTATTTTGCTTTTGACACAAACTAACCATTATCCTGCCGTAAGTATATATATATATATATCCATATACCCTGTTTCTCATGTTCTGGAAAATATATTTTATATATGTATATGTGAATATGTATAAGTATATATACTCATATATGTATGTATATATTTGAGAATATGCTAACCCATTTAAACTAACACTTGTTTGATGGGTATTTTCTTTGGGTTTTTTTAGATTTGTTTATGCGCAGGAAGTAGAAATGTGTTTCTGCAGTAAAAATGGTAGTCATTCACATTGCCGAAGGCTTTACTGCACGGCAGGCAGCTTCACTGCATAGCAGAAACTTTAAAGCACGGCAGGCAGGAAGCTTTAATGCACGGCAGGAAGTTTTGTTGCACAGCAAAAGGCTTTACGATAGGAAGCTTTACGGTAGACAGCTTTAAAGCACGGCAGACAGCTTTAAAGCATGGCAGACAGCTCTATTGCACAAGGCTTTACGGCAGGAAGCTTTAAAGCACGGCAGGCTGGAAGCTTTAATGCACGGCAGGAAGTTTTAAAGCACGGCAGGCAGCTTCACTGCATAGCAGAAGCTTTAAAGCACGGCAGACAGACTTGTTGCATAGCAGAAAAGTCAATCCTGCAGCAGAAACTAGAGAAAAGTTCCTGTGGCAAGAACAAAGGATAAGCCCATTTCGCAGCGTCTTCCCTTGGACTTGGACTTAACGTTTGCGCACAAGCCGGCCCAAGTTGAGTTCTAGTTGGACCGGTCTCAACTCCCTTACTCAGAATACTCGGGCCTACTACCGCAGCAGGCAGCCCAGCCCAACACACAAAAAAGGCCCCCACATTTTAAAATGGCGACTCCACTGGGGAGTTGAGATCAAGATGGTGAGAATGAGATATTTCTCCTCCGCAAACATGTTTCCAAGTCCTTACCAAAGCAAGACGTGCTGACGTTCTTGAACCTTCCAAGCTATACTCTCAGGGAAGTATCCAAAAAGTCACAGCGGTCCCATAGCAGAATCTTGCGGCAGAATACAGCAACGTTATTGCAGGACAGTACCATAGCAAAATTCTATGGCAGAACGCAGCAGCGTTACCGCAGGACAGTCCCATAGCAGAATTCTATGGCAGAATATCACAACAGTGTGGCAGAATTCTATGGCAGAACATTGGAACAACGTTACCGCAGGACAGTACCGTAGCAGAATTCTGTGGCAGAATGCAGCAATGTTACAGGAGGACAGTGTCGTGGCAGAACTCTGCAAAGCAATGTTAAAACAGAGCAGAAATATTGAGAACTCTACAATAGAAGGCCTTCACAATACTTGGCCCTATCCTTTAAATGCCACTTGCTCTCCTTGTGATGCATGTGGGACATGTGGCAAGCCACTCATTCAAACATGCAACTCTCCTAAAAGCTTTCTAAGCCACTTATCACCTTTTGCTCTCATTTCTTTCAAGGAAACACTAGAAGCTTTCTAAACTCTCTACATTTCCACCTTTGAGTCTAGCACTTAGAGGAGAAAAATCCCTTCATTCCCTCACAAGGTTTCAATCATTTTTTTTTAATGCCAGTAATTCTAGCTCTACTTCCCTCAAAGAACCAAAAGCTAGAAAAAAAAAAAAAATGAAGCTATTGTAGCCAATTGAAAATTTTCATCATTACTATACTGTTGCAAATAACTATTTTCTCTGTGAAATATCCTCTAGTAGACTTTTCTAGAAGTGCAAAATGTCCCTTCGCAGAAATTTTGCAGCAGAAAGTACAGGTCCTTTGGCAGACTGTTCACAGCAAAGTCTGCTGAATTCTAGAAGTGCAAAATGTCCCTCCGCAGAAATTTTGCAGCAGAAAGTACAGGTCCTTCGGCAGACTGTTCACAGCAAAGTCTGCTGAATTCTAGAAGTGCAAAATGTCCCTCCGCAGAGATTTTGCAGCAGAAAGTACGGGTCCTTCGGCAGACTGTTCACAGCAAAGTCTGCTGAATTTCAGAAGTGCAAAATGTTCATCTGCTGAATGTTTTATAGCAAAAAATTTTAGAAGCCAGAATGTAGATCTCTCCGCAGATTATTTACAACAGAATCTACTGAATTCCAGAATGTCCTTCGGCAGACTATTCACGGCAGAATCTGCTGAATTTCAGAAGTGCAGAATGTTCATCTGCTGAATATTTTATAGCAGAAAAATTCAGAAATTAGAATGTAGATCTCTTCGTAGATTATCTACAGCAGAATTTGCTGAATTCCAGAATTTTCTTTGGCAGACTGTTCACAGCAGACTGTTCACGGCAGAATATTTTGTAGCAGAATATTTTGCAGCAGAATTTTGTATTCCAGCAGTCCCTTTTACAGAATATCCTACCACAAAATTCAGCATAACAAATTTGAGATTTGTTCTCAAAGTAAGAGAGGTGCATACAAGGCCTTTCATATTCACTTTCGCTGAGTCAATTTTTTGCTACTACATCAGCAAATATATCAGTATCTATGAAGGGAGGAGGGAGAAGTAATCGATTCGGCGATATCGAAACATCCGCTTTCAACCAAAGCATACATTGAAGGCATGTGATATGGTGGTGAAGTGTCCAAATTAAATCCAGACCTTGGAATGAAGCCAACAACTTAGTTACTGCATACTCTCTATAAAAAAGCCCAAATCTACAAGCTGCTCTTTGTCCATTATTGGGTCTAGCAAACCGATTCGACAACCTTGAAGAGTTGAGAAGTTTTCTGTGAAGCACCTCGGAGGATTTATGCCTAGAGTGGCATTAATAATCATTATCGTTATGATGTTTCTAAGAAAGAATGTACCAGATCACTTGTACCACAAACTACGCAACTCCACTATCACTCTTCAAGTCATCAAGCTCATTGATGCCCATGTCTCATCCTAGAAGAACTCTGAAGCAAAGTGAAGAAACAATTGCTCACACACATCCTGCCGTAAATAGAGTTGCTTGTCCTATTACTGCAGAAAACTATTACGTGGTTTTTATTGAAGGTGTTCTGTTGCAAGGGCATTCTACCACAAGAATAAAGAAGCACGTTGTCCTAGGAAGATGTTGGCACGTCATGGGAAATTCTATATTAGAAGTCGCTGACTTTTGGCTATTATTGGCCAACCATGAAGCAAGAGACGTAGCAAGCTCCATCTAAATATGCCCCTACTCAAAGCAAGTGAAGAAGAAACCCATGAAATATGGGTCTTAGTAGCAATAGCCAGCAAAAGGGTCGTGGTTATGAATTCTTGGCTAAAAGCCAGCAAAGGAACCATGGTTATGAGCTCTTGGCAAAAGCCCATAATGGGGGCCACACTCAATCAAACCCGCAAAGGAGCCATGATCGCAAGTCTTTAGAAAGAATCTGCGGAAGAGCTATAGCCAGAATCATATGTAGCAGAAAATACATGGGAAGCAATTGTGCTTGCAGTGGAACGAAGTCAAAGCATGCTTGGGAAGTAACTCTTTCCCAAATCCTTTAACAACGAAGAATTTCTACAATATGGCAACTTATAGATCCATAGCATCTAAGTTTTCTTTACTGAAGAATGCATGAACCACATGACGGAGCATCAACACCAAGAGAAAGTGATATCAAGCTCATCCAGTTGTCTCACGTACTAGGGGCTAAAGCTTATTCTCGACAAACAAGGGAAGCCTCCTGCTGAAAGCTAAGGGCTTATTCTCGTATATTGGGGGTTGTCCCATTCTGCAACAAAATTTGGAAGTCTTCTTCAAAAAGCTAAAGACTCATCCAGTTGTCTCACGTGCTGGGGGCTAAAGCTTATTCTCGGCAAACATGGGAAGCCTTCTGCTAAAAGCTAAGGGCTTATTCTTGTATACTGGGGGCTGTCTCATTCTGCAACAAAATTTGGGAAGTCTTCTTTAAAAAGCCAATGACTCATCCAGTTGTCTCACATGCTGGGGGCTAAGACCCATTCTACAGTAAATTTAGAAAGCTTGCCGCAAAGCGCTTAGAGTATCAATATGAAGCAGCAACATCATGTATCTTCTACAAAACTTGGTGTGTTGCGCGGTTCAAGAAAGCTTGGAGGAGGAGAGTAATGAAAAAAAAAAAAAAAAAACAAAGAAGTTGTGGCAGAAAAGGATGTATAGGTTGTGGCAGAAGAAAATTGGAGGAAATTCAACCTGGGGTTGGACCCACAGGAACCAAGACCCATCTCAATTAGCTCAAGACTTTCAGAAAATGAGAAATCATAATTGATACTATTGCTGAAAGAATTCAAAGATGTCTTCACATGGGGTTATAGTGAAAATGTCAGGAAGGGATCCTGGGCTAATAGTGCATACATTGAATGTGGACCGTGAGGCTAAGCTAGTAGCCCTGCCTGCCAGGGCATTCCACACAGCCTGCCAGGGCATTACATACTGCTTGCTAGGGTATTCCATACTGCCTGCCAGGGCGTCCCACACTGCCTGCCAGGGCCTTCCACACTGCTTGTTGGGTGTTCCACACAGCCTGCCAGGGCGTTCCACACAACCTGCCAGGGCGTTCCACACTGCTTGCCAGGGCGTTCCACGCTGAGATAGAAGGGGGCAAAGCTTTAAGGAAAGAAGTACAGCAAGCAGCCTTCAAAAGGCTATAACAGATCATGATGAACCTTCCTACTATGCAAGCCCCAATCTGCAAAAAGCCATTGTTACTCTACCTGGCCACCAGTTCATGTGCCATTGGTGCATTAATGGCCCAGAAGATGGAAGAAAAGTTTTCAACTTTTGAAGTAGAACATGCTCCAAGGAATGAAAATCGGTTTGCCAATGCTTTGGCTGCACTAGGCTCACAAATAATGTTCGAAGGGGATAGCACCAGAGTAGAGGTCAGTAAGAGAAAAGAGTCCATAATTAAGAGGTTGAAATAAAGATTCAAAGAAGAACAATGCGAAGGGGGACTGGCAGATCCCTATAAAAAAGGGCTTTGATGAGACAAGAATTGTATCGTAGGATGCCGGGTGGTGTATTGTCCAGGTGCGTGCGACAGGCGGAAGCCCAAAGAAAGCTGAAAGAAGTACACGACAAAACTTGTGGATCCTGCGGAGAGGTCAGCCTTTACCGCAGACTTCAAAGGGCAGGCTTCTATGAGCCAAGTATGGGTAAAGACGCAAATCAAGTCCAAACCCAGTGTGGGACCTACCAGCTTGCGGCAGGCAGAGAAGAAAGTTACACTGCGGGGAGGTTAGCCTTTACCGCAGGCTTCAAAGGGCAGGCTTCTATTAGCCAAGTATGGGTAAGGACGCAGAGCAAGTCCAAACCCAGTGTGGGACCTACCAGCTTGCGGCAGACAGAGAAGAAAGTTACACTGTGTTCGTCAGCGGAGATTGGAGAATCCTATTCACGCAGTACCTGATAGAAGGCATCCTGCCGCAAAAACACAACGAAAGATACAATCTTGAGAGGTTGGCAGCACGCTACTTTTTGCATAGCGAAGTCCTTTTCAAGAAAAGGTATGGTAGGGACCCCTTAAGATGTTTGGGCCCTGAAGAAGCAAAAGAAATTATAAATGAAATACACTCGGGAGAGTGTGGGGAGCACCTGAGGAAGAAAAAAAAAATAGCTTTACAGATGCCTGCTGCAAATGAGTTACTACTGGCCTGCCATGAAGAAAGATACGACAGAAACATATGTAAAGGAACAAAAGGTGGAAATCAACGATGAAGTCCAAACATCTCTCGAGCAACGCATTCAATGGCAGACCACGAGAATTGGAGAGACATAGCCAAGCTTAGTAACATGAGAAAGAAGAATTGGGAGAAATAAGATCTGCGGAAGACTACAACAAAGTTAAGAGATTTAGTTCACAACATCTATGCCTTTTTCATCAAAGAGGCAGTGATATCCTCACCAACAGAGGCTATGGCAGAATGACAAGAAGAATATGTTAAAAAAAAAAAGAAGCAAACATGAAGGAATCAATAGTTGCTGTGGCAGAATGACAAAGAAAGTGTTTAGAAAAGTGAAGATTTCTCATAAAAGCATCCTCATTTCCCCTTGGAAAAAATATCTATAGTGGCACCACTTGTAGGCACCTTAAAATGAGTGGCAGACTTAGTCACTTCTGTGGGAAGAACTAAAGCAGGCACAGAAGGAATGGCAGAAACTGATGCTGTAAATATGGGAGAAGCTGGTGCAGAAAATACGGCAGGAATGGGTGCTGGGGTGCGGCAGGATTAACTACCGCAGGCGTCCCTACGTTGGCCGCAATGCCTAGCCCTTCAAAAGTCTCTGTACACAAAAGAAAATAGACATGCAAAAAAAAAGAAAAAAGAAAAAAAAGAGAGAAGAGTGGGCCCAGTGAATAAAGAAGGAAAAGCGAATCCAACAAAAGAAAAAAAAAAAAAGGGGGGGGGGGGGAGTGGGGACATACCCATGAATCCAGCCTCGGGTGGAGCATCCCCTTCCTCCTTGGACTCAAAAATCCTCATCGGCAGGACGGGCTCACTATCAATATCTTCAAGAATATCCTCGGACTCCTCGGAAGACAGATCAACATCGGGTCCACAAGTGGCCGAACTGGGAATGGAAGAAGGAATGACTGCTAAGGAAGAACCATCCTTCACGGCCTGAGATAGAGTCGCAAAAGGATCACTGGTAGAGATGACAAGAGGAGCAACGGGTGAAACAGCCTCGGTCTGAGTTATGGCAGGAGGAGCAATTTCCTGTGGGAAAATAGGCATCTCGGCTGAGAAGGGAGTGGCCTCGTTAACCCCCTCAGTGTGAGTACCCTCTTCTCTGGGTACCAATCCGGTGGGAGGGCTAGGAGTCTCGGCAGGAATCCCATGTGCAGTAGCAGAAATAATGGACATCTGAGAAGCTTCACCAGCCCCATCAAAAGAATCCGCCACGGGTGTGCCCATGGAGGCGGGCAGCTCCTCGGCTGTAGGACGATAGATGGAAAGGGGCTCGGGCTGATCCTGGAAAGCAAAAGAAATGAAGATGCAGAGAAGAAGAAGGCACAAGAAGAGGGAGTGAAGTCACCCTTTGATTTACACACTTAGAGGAAGCTTTTCCTCTTGTGAAAGAACTCTACTTGAAGAAAGTGAAGTGGCAGAGTTGTTTTGATGAAACTCTTTTCAGTCGTCGGCTTAGATACGAAGGGAGTAGAAGACAACACTTTCTCTATTTTTAGAGAATGAATCAAGCCCGAAGTGAAGCAATCTAAAGTGGCTAAAAGAAAAGAAAAATGAAGACTGTAAGAAGGATCCTTGGTCCGCAAAAGTGTTGTTCGCGAAGTTGGCAGAAAGAAGAGTTAAAGAATCCAAAGAGCCAATTTTTGAGCATTCTGCAGAGATGAGAAAATGTAAAGCATCATAATGAAGAAGAACCCAACAAGAAAGGATGAAGAGATGAAGAGATGATGCTAAGGAATACGTGGAGAAAGTAAGCAGTCAAGCCTAATTCTTCTGCCGTAGAATCTGCTACAACCTTCACTTCCTACAGTATAGATGATGCTCTAGCAGAAGCAGAGTAAGAGGTGCATTTACACAGAGAAATAAGTGCATGTATTGCGGCAGAAAGTGTTTACATATTCTGCGGAAGCAGAAAAATGAGTATTTATCCCTACAACAGCAAAGAAATGAGTACGTGCTGCTGCAGAAATGTGAAGAAATAAGTATACAAATTGCCGCAGACATAAAGAAATGAGTACCATTGTAGAAGTTCAAGATCACAAGGAATTTCCAAGAAGCAAACCAAGAAACAAGCGAAGAAATGATGAAGAGAAGGATGCACACATCATCATCATCAACAATCCCTTTGAATGAAAACCATATGGGAAGAAAAGAGTTAGTAAAGTGAGAAAAAAAAACCATTAAGCCCAAGCGGCAGGAATAATGGATCACAGGTCCATGAAATAAATAAATGGGCCTTGAAGGAGCAAACGGGCTTAAAAGAGCCAGGAAAGAGAGAATAACAAACCCATGGGCAGTGTATGACGTGAAAAAGTAAGAATGAGCCATGGCAGGCTCAAAAGTAATGTAAAGAGAGTAGGGGTTGATGGCAAGCCCATGAGCCCCAAGGATGAGTATACAGTAGTTGGGCCGGGGAAGCCCAATGAAATTAGTAAAAGCCCATGGGAGTAAAGAATTGAAACGGGCCAAGGATGCCCAAAAGAGTAAAATGGGACAAAGGAGCCCAAACGGGACAAAGGAGCCTAAATGGGACAAAGGAGCCCAAAAGTGATGAAACGGGTCGAGGATGCCCAAAAGAGTAAAATGGGACAAAGGAGCCCAAATGGGACAAAGGAGCCCAAATGTGATGAAACGGGCCGAGGATGCCCAAAAGAGTAAAATGGGATAAAGGAGCCCAAATGGGACAAAGGAGCCCAAAAGTGATGAAATGGGCCAAGGATGCCCAAAAGAGTAAAATGGGACAAAGGAGCCCAAAAGTGATGAAACAGGTCGAGGATGCCCAAAAGAGTAAAATGGGACAAAGGAGCCCAAATGTGATGAAACGGGCCGAGGATGTCCAAAAGAGTAAAATGGGACAAAGGAGCCCAAAAGTGATGAAACGGGCCGAGGATGCCTAAAAGAGTAAAATGGGACAAAGGAGCCCAAATGTGATGAAACGGGCCGAGGATGCCCAAAAGAGTAAAATGGGACAAAGGAGCCCGAAAGCAATGAAATGAGCCAAGGAAGCCCGAAACTGCATAGTACAAGCCCAATGATAGTACTGGGCTAATGGAATTTAGCAAAAAGGAAAACATACAGCAGGCCCAAAGAGGCCTAACAGGCACAAGTCATGAAGGGCAAAAGGAGAGCATACAATAGGCCCAAAGAGGCCCAGCAGACCCAACACCACCCTCATGAACATCAACTTTTTGGCCACCCTTGGAGGGTCGTAAAAGTTGTAGAAAGAAAGAAAACAACTTGCCTAAGGAGAGTAGGCACGCGAAGAAAAGAAGAGAAGCATTCGCATGTGAGTTGTTAAACAACCCGCAAAAGAAAAACTGCATGAGTTTCGCATACAAATTGCAAGAGCAATCCATATGCTCAGGGGGCTAAATGTTGATGCCCATTTTTGCAAATCTATACCCAAAGGCTTATGAGGAAGAAAGCCCCACAAAAAGCAAGGCCCAAAGGCCCACCAAGAAGACCAAAGAACAAGAAGGGTCCAAAGAAAGAAATGCAAGTGAAAGCAAGCTACGGCAAAACGCAAATCTGCAGCAAAATACAAGTCTGCCGCAGAATACATGTCTGCTGCAGAATATAGTTCTTTGGCAGGATGGCTTCGGCAGATGAAGAAATAAGGAGCAGCAGGAAGTGTTAACAGCAGGAATTGCGTGAAGGAAGAATCAAACTAAAGGAAACGACAAATGCAGCAGGAAACGCGCGAAGAAATAAGACAAAAACACGTAGCAGACGAAACAGAGCTAATCTGCTGCGGCAGGAATGGCATGGGAGACAAAAACAAAAGACAGTAGAGCAAGCACAGAAGGGCCGAGGCACCACTAACCTGTACCCAGCCAATACAAGGGAGGTGGGCCCACAGTCAAAGAGATTCAGAGGACGTGGTTTGGTGGTGGGGGGAAAATGGGGTCTATATTTGGTTTCCTGCCATGACTTCTTTTGGGAACATATCCTGCTGGGATGATATCTTATCCAAAAGAAGTAATAAATGGTTGGGACCACTGATGCATGCCATAGAGCTAGGTAGTGAGGTAAAGGTATACGGGAGGAACAAACAAAAAAGAATTTTGTCATGTAGCAAATATGTTCTGAGCAGATGGCAGTGGTCGGGGCAATCAATGGGTGAGTGGGTAATCTTGAAAGGATGCCTACAACAAACCAAAAACAATTGGTGAAGCCCTAAGGGTAAAATGGAGAAATCCATTAAATTAGCTCACTATAAAAGGGAGATAACCACGGCAGAAAAATAGGACGAGAAAAAGGGAGACTGAAGTGGAGGAAAAAACAAGGGAAAGAGTAAAAAACAGGGGGAAAAAAAAAAGAAAGAAAGAAAGAAAGAAAGAAAGAAAAAGAAGAGAGAAAACGCGGTAGGAATAGGGGCATGCATCAATAGACCATCTTTTCCCTCCCTCTTAGCAAACCCACTCTTTGAAATCTCCAAAAGTAATAGCTAGTAGCCATTTAGGCCTATTATCCAAAATGAACAACTTTTACGGCAAGAGCCATGATAAGGTTGTTGAAGTTGGAGTTTGGGTTCCTTCTTGGTTTACTTATTCTATGGGAAGCTTTAATACTTAATTTTGATCGCAAATATATTTGATTTTCAACTTATATCCGTTGTATTTAGTCATCCTGCTGCAGCACGTTTTTATCACGTCTGCCGCAGCAGTTGTCCTGCTGTGGTGTTTTACTTGCTGTATTAGTTTTCCTGCCGAAGCTTTCTTCTCTATTTGTTATTACGTATTTTGCTTTTGACACAAACTAACCATTATCTTGCCATAAGTATATATATATATATATATATATATATATATATATATATATCCATATACCCTGTTTCTCATGTTCTGGAAAATATATTTTATATATGTATATGTGAATATGTATAAGTATATATACTCATATATGTATGTATATATTTGAGAATATGCTAACCCATTTAAACTAACACTTGTTTGATGGGTATTTTCTTTGGGGTTTTTTAGATTTGTTTATGCGCAGGAAGTAGAAATGTGTTTCTGCAGTAAAAATGGTAGTCATTCACATTGCTGAAGGCTTTACTGCACGGCAGGCAGCTTCACTGCATAGCAGAAACTTTAAAGCACGGCAGGCAGGAAGCTTTAATGCACGGCAGGAAGTTTTGTTGCACAGCAAAAGGCTTTACGATAGGAAGCTTTACAGTAGACAGCTTTAAAGCACGGCAGGCAGCTTTAAAGCATGACAGACAGCTCTATTGCACAAGGCTTTACGACAGGAAGCTTTAAAGCACGGCAGGCTGGAAGCTTTAATGCACGGCAGGAAGTTTTAAAGCACGGCAGGCAGCTTCACTGCATAGCAGAAGCTTTAAAGCACGGCGGACAGACTTGTTGCATAGCAGAAAAGTCAATCCTGCAGCAGAAACTGGAGAAAAGTTCTTGTGGCAAGAACAAAGGATAAGCCCATTTCACAGCGTCTTCCCTTGGACTTGGACTCAACGTTTGCGCACAAGCCGGCCCAAGTTGAGTTCTAGTTGGACCGGTCTCAACTCCCTTACTCAGAATACTCGGGCCTACTACTGCGGCAGGCAGCCCAGCCCAACACACAAAAAAGGCCCCCACAATGGTCGAGCTGAAAGAAAACTCCGTCATATTCTTGACACTGTCTGTACTCCTTTTCTTTCTGCCAAAGTTTCTGCCACATTTTGGGGTGAAGCCGCTCTTCATGCTGTTCATGCTATTAATCGCATTCCAAGCATTGTCATCCATAATCAGACTCCGTATGAGCGTCTTTTTGGGTCACCCCCTGACTATCATTACCTTCACTCCTTCAGATCTGCTTGTTTCGTTCTTCTTCAGCCTCATGAGCACAACAAACTTAAGCCTCGATCTAGACTTTGTTGTTTCCTTGGTTATGGCGAAACTCAAAAAGGGCATCGGTGCTATGATCCTGTCTCTCATCGTCTTCGTGTTTCTCGTAATGTTGTCTTTTGGGAACACCACTTGTTTGTTGAACTCTCTCACTTTCGTTCTTTCTTGACTAACTCCTCTGTTTTAGAAATCTTTCCAGATGAGTCTCCTGTTCCTTCTACAGATACTCTTGATCCTCTTTTGGACTTCTCTATCCAATCTTCAGATATTTTTGATGATTCTTTTAAACAGGTTGAAGATGAACAGGTTGATGACGAGCTACCCCACCTTGAGCCTGGGTCCCCTGCTCCTGCTCTGCCTGAAGATCCTCCACAAGACATTCCACCTCACCACTCAACCCGGGTAAGATCCATTCCTGCACATTTACTTGACTATCATTGTTACATTGCCCTTACTACACTCTATGAGCCTCAAACCTATCGTAAGGCCTCTACTGACCCTTTATGGCAGATTATAATGAAAGAGGAAATTGATGTATTAACCAAAAACCATACTTGGTATCTAGTTACGCTCCCTCCTAGACAGCCTATGGTTGGTTGTAAGTGGATCTATAAGATCAAGACTCGTTCTAATGGGTCCATTGAGCGCTACAAGGTTCGTCTTGTTGCAAAAAGTTTTACACAGGAGTATGAGATTGATTATGAAGAGACTTTTGCTCTAGTTGCCCGTATCTCATCTGTTTGTGCCCTCTTAGTTGTTGCCGCTGCTAGTAAATGGGACATTTTTCAGATGGATGTTAAAAATGCCTTCCTTAATGGGGATCTAAATGAAGAAGTCCATATGCAACCTCCTCCTAGTCTTTCTATTGAATCAAACAAGGTTTGTCACCTTCGATGTGCACTTTATGGCCTTAAACAAGCTTCACGAGCTTGGTTTGCCAAGTTTAGCTCCACCATCTTTCGCTTGGGTTATATTTCTAGTCCTTATGATTCTGCCTTATTTCTTCGTCGCAATGATAAAGGCACCATTTTGTTTCTCCTTTATGTGGATAATATAATCATAACTGGTGATGACCTTAGTGGCATTCAAGAACTCAAGGATTTTCTTAGTCAGCAGTTTGAGATGAAAGATCTTAGACATCTCAGCTATTTCTTAGGTCTTGAGATCACTTGTTCCACAGATGGTCTTTATATTACTCAAGCCAAGTATGCATTTGACCTTTTGTCTCGAGTTGGACTCACTGATAGCAAGACTGTTTACACTCCAGTTAAACTTAATGCGCATCTGACACCCTCGGGGGGGAAACCATTGTCTAATCCCTCTCTTTACAAATGATTGGTTGGCAGCCTAGCTTATCTCACAGTTACTCGTCCAGACATTTCCTATGTTGTTCATCAGGTGAGCCAGTATCTGTCTGCTCCACGATTGACTCACTACGTTGCTGTTTTGCGTATTCTACGATACTTGAAGGGCACTCTCTTCCATGACCTTTTCTACTCAGCTCAGTCTCCTCTTATACTTCGTGCATTCTCTAATGCTGATTGGGCAGGAGATCCCACTGATTGCAGGTACACTACATGTTATTGCTTTCTTCTTGGTTCTTCTTTGATTTCTTGGAGAAGTAAGAAACAAACTTTTGTGGCCCGCTCCAGTACTGAAGCAGAATATCGTGCCCTAGCTGATACCACATCTGAGCTCCTTTGGCTAAGATGGCTTCTTAAGGATTTAGGTGTGTCCACATCCTCTGCTACTCCACTTTATTGTGACAACCAGAGTGCCATTCATATTGCTCACAATGATGTCTTCTATGAATATTGGACTAAACACATTAAGATTGATTGTCATTTTATCTGTTATCATCTTGTCCATGGTGCTCTCAAGTTTTTCTCTGTCTCCTCTAAAGATCAACTTGCTGACATCTTCACCAAGTCACATCCTAAGGGACACCTTCATGATTTGGTTGACAACCTCAAGCTGGTCTCACATCCACCTTGAGTTTGAGGGGGGCTGTTAACGTGTATAATATTGTAGGCTTTAGGCCCAATTAGGTTGCTTGTATAGCACACATATTTACTTGTACTGCACACATATGCCTCCTATATAAAGGCACCTATGTACATTCTTTTATCAAGAAATACAATACTATTACATTCAGTATTTCTAACAATAGTAATTTTTTTTAATAGATAATAGTAATTTGTTAATTTATGTAGTTTTAGCATTTTCCACATTTTAAAAGCCATAAAAAATTAATAGATTATATCTAAAAAAAAATATAGAAACCCAAAAAAATTAGCCCAAAAAAGAAATACCAATAGCAAAGCTAAAAATAAATTATGCCCAATCAACATATTTTACCCAAAACAAACAACTTGACTCTTTAAAAAGTTTTAAACAAAAGATTTTTTTTTCTTATCTAGCACACACGCAACAAAGACCTAAAAAAAAAAAAACCCTCAATGGTTAAGTAGTAGAGTTAGAGGTCAAAGTCACCTCACAATGAACATCAGAGCCACCCCTTATTCCAAGTCTTGGATTCGTCCCTGCATGGATGCATCAGGTAGCAAAGAGAGAGAGAGGTCCTTGGAGAAGGGTAGAGAGAAGATTTTTTTAGTAGTAGCATGAACAATACCCTCGCCAAGAGTAGCAAGGTACTGTCCATAGTCCATACGCTATTTTTGTGTTTTAGTTTGAAGAAGTTGATGCCCAATACAATTGTCTGGGTTTAATAACTATGTGTTTTTTAGCCAAAGCCTAGTTTATCTAGATTGACGTGAATACTATACCCACGATATGTAATAAATGGCTTTGATATGATACGCACGTGGTGTGGGGACAGAATCTATCTCTGGATGTACCCAGCCACCCAGTCATGACTCAAAACTTGCACATGCTCATAGACCAAGCAGGATACAAATCATTGTGTGAACTATATGAGGCAGCCAAGGCTTGTAGAAAGAGAATACTTCACACACAATAATAGCTGGCAGAATCTAATGGTAAAGAGAATTGATGAGGTAATAGAAAAATAGGGAGCCATTATATTGAAGGCAAAAACTTGTTTTACGTAGTTTGTTTTACACCAATGCAATTTATAATCGAAAACGTAATTTAAAGTCATGAAGTTATAGAAATGCAATGTATACATGTAAAATACACTGTAAAACAAACACTGATCTTATGTTTATCTTGCACTTCTGCTGAATAGAAGAAGAAGAAGAAGAACACCAAATAGCTAGATCTACTATATGCTTGGCGTCAAAACAAAATTTGAGGTCATAAAGTGTCAATTTGCGCGGAAAAAATTTTGTAACAATAAATCACAAATTTTGACCTAATAATACAAGATGTCCGACAAAAAAAAAAAATGCGACATCCAAAAAAAGTAGGGAACTCTTGTGCATATTCTAGCTTTTGACAGTTTGGTCTTCGGTTGTTGGTCTACATACTACATATAGTAATCTAGGCTTGATCCAGGACAAAAGTTAAGTATAGCATTTATGTGCTATTTCTTAGGTTTTTCACTTAAGATTTAGCTATGTAGCTCTTTTGTCATAGATAAATGTATATTTTTAATTAAGTACAATCACATGACTGAATCTTAATAAGAGAATCTAAGAAATAATACTTAAATACTGTATCTAAGTTTTACTATTAAGATAAATTATACTAAACCAAAGGACAATGATTTTCTTGAAACCAAAAAATAATAATAATAAAAAGTAATTTTCTTAAAACTACTCTTGGCGTGAGTAAAATATAATATTAATTTTATTAAAAATGAAGTTAAAAAATACCTTTTATTGAAAATTTAATTTTTAGGTTAATTTTTCGTTTTTTAAACTTACAATTTCATCCTTAATTGAAAAATAACAAGCATCGATTTCATTATTATTTCCATTTTCTGTTAAATTATATTCATGAGAATCACCACAAACAAAATATTAACAGTTGACATGGCATGCTTCAAAAAATTAAAAGTTTAGCTCCATATATTCATTATATTCATGTTCACGATTAATGAGAGCATATTTTTTTTTTTTTTTTTTGAAATAATGGATTAGA
Organism: Quercus variabilis; assembly: GCA_030445155.1. Lineage (NCBI taxonomy): Eukaryota > Viridiplantae > Streptophyta > Magnoliopsida > Fagales > Fagaceae > Quercus > Quercus variabilis. Next base: position 48,838,731 of record CP129454.1, read on the forward strand.
GATAATACCGGGACCCATGACTTGACATTCTCTAAACTCCCATAGTTCAGGTGGTGAGTTCTGAGGCTGATTCTCCTGTAGGATTCAAGAGCAGTGAAATTCATGAAATGTCAGTAATTTATAGCTAAATCTTAACATAACCCAGAGATATGCCCCACCAAACTCCCCATCCATGGTAATTAAGGAAGCGAGGCCAATAGGCTACTAACTAAGGAGCGAATGAAAAAATGCCCCAAATTTTTTACCAACAGAGGTATCCATGTAAAACTAGAAGTATTAATTAAGTACTAATTATTCATCAATAAATAAAATTTAGTTTTTTTTAATCAAAGAAAAACCAGTTAAAGAAAAATATTATCATTAGATGTGGCAACAACTACTTATTTTTCTCAGTTTTAAAGTATAGAACTTATTAATCTCTCACACACGCAGTGGCGACACCACGTTGGTCCTGGGGTATTCCCAGGAACACCTTGAACTGGAAAAAAAAAATTTATATATAATAATTAAAATTTTTTTATTTGTTTATCCTTAAAAAAAATTTAGGAACACCCTCAAATTAAAATTAGGAACACCCTAAAACTAACCTCCAGCAAGATCTTGATTTTTGTTGGAGGGGAGCTTGACTCTCGTAGTCTCGTTTGTTGTGAAGAAGAAAGATTGAGAGAGATAGAGAGTGGAGGAAAGAAAAATCTGAGTGTGTGACGAGGAGCAAGTGAGTTTTGATATTTATTTTGGGGAAGAACACCTCAGCTTTGGGAAGCAGGGTATTAGATTTAAAAATAATAAATATAAATAAATAAATAAATAAATATATATATATTAAATAAGCTTTTTCTCTTAGGACGAGTTCTTGGGCTCCTGTTTTTTAAATTTTAAACTAAATTGCATTGCATATTTTATATTTTATATTATTATTATTATTATATTTTGGTTAAGAAAAGGTTCCTCGCCTCCACTGTGCCTGACAACGTCGCCCATCAGCCTCAGGCCTCCTTACTCTCTCAACCTCAAGGTATTTCATCTCTGTCTTAGTCTCTTTCTCTTTATCTCAGTCTCTTAGTCTCTCTCTCTTCATCTCAGTCTCTCTTTATGAGTAATATTTACCCTGTTTTTGGCTTTATGCCTTTATCCGGTGTTGGGTTTTTTTTTTTTTAATTGCTTTTTTTTTAAAGAATATCTGGTGTTGGTGTAACTCAATAACTATGTAAGGTGTTTGTGTTAGTGAGATTATTAATTGTCTTTTAGTGTTGGTGTCTTTTGGTGAGATACAATAAATTAGCTTTATCTGATTGGTTCTAGTCTTGTGAATGGGGGCCATGGGGCATTGGGTTTTGTCTGTTGAATTGGAGGGTAGATGGGGGCATGGGGTTGGGGTAGTGCAATTGTGCTGTGTGCTAGTGTTAGTGCAAGTGTGCAACTAATAATTAATAAATATGGCTGTGGCCAGTGTGCTGTGTGCTAGTTGATTAGTTCAACTAATGGTCATAAAATATGTAATAAATCGCTATTTTTTAGACTTGGACTTAAGCTATACGGCTTATATATTTTTGTGCTACAAAATTTATTGACTTTTTTTTTTTTTTTTTTGTTAAGTAATAGTGTGATATTTCAAGTAGGGAAGTATCAAACAACTATAGTAATTAGTTGAACTAATTAATTTTGTTTGTTTGGGATATTAAATTAACCAATAATTAATTGGGGAAAACAACTAATAAACAATAATTAATAATTTAATTAATCAATACATTATATAAGATAAACAAATTAAATTATGTTAGGTTAAACAACAATTAATAATTTTATAATTAATAAAACAACAATATAACAAATTATAGATTATAAAAGACAAACAAATTAATGAAACAACTAAACAACAATACATTTGGGAAAAATTTCTGGAGCTGCCACTGGAAAAATTTATGCTTCTTAAGGAACACCCTAAAAAAAATTCATGGAGTCGCCAATGTACACACGAATGCTAAAATAACTCATTAATATCTCACTAATAAATAAATTTATACTTAAATTTTATTTAAACATATCAAATATATAATTTTGTTACAATTGTCGATCATACTTTCTTTAGTACTTGATTGCTTCACTCAATGAAATAATGTTTATTTTACTTCAATATTAGTTCTTCTAACTGTTCTCTTCTTTTACTTGGTTAATAAAGTATTTATTCAGGAAAAAAGAAGAAGTAATACAATGAATTGGTTTTAATTTGTAACTTTGCATCTAAAAAAATAAATTCTAAATAAAAAACAAATATCAAAAGTTAAATAAATCTTTTATTAATATTTAAAATATTAGAATATGTCCCACTTAACGTAGTCACCCTAACCAGAATTCACAAGTACAAGATTACCAGTCATGTCCATGAACAAATATAGCCCAGAACATGGTCCCCTGAGCAGCCCAGTAGAGTGGCCAAAAAGACCTAGTATTGAAGGAGATTGCAGCTGCTGCCAAGGCGACGACAACAAAGCTTCCATGGCCACTGTTCAATCGAAAACCAAACACAGTATAACTCTATGTGAAAATCAATAATAACACGGTTTTAGATGTTAGAAGGCAAAGAATATATAAGCATGAGATTACCAATCATGTCCAAGAACAACTATAACCCAGAACATGAGTGGCCAAAAAAACCAACTATTAATGAAGTAGATTGTAGCTGCTGCCAATACAAAGACCACAAATTCATCTCTGGTAAAATGACTCAGCAGCAGAGACCACGGATTCTTGACCCAGCAATTCCTGGGAATGGCAGCTCGGGTCGCTGCTATCTTAAATGGAGGCTGAGCAGTTGGGTTGAAGTCATATTTTTCGCCAACCCCATTAACACCATTAGTATGCTCAACTTGTCTCTGCATTTCTTCAACAACTGGTTCTTTCATTGGAGGACTTTGTTCTGGTGGTAAAACTACTTATTGTTTTTTGTTGTTGGAAATGTAGTGGGGAATAAGAGTTTAATTTCTTTGTTGTTGGAAATGTAGTGGGGAATAAGAGTTTAATTTCTAGATAGCTGGTGATTAAAAAGAGAGAAATGTTATGTTCATAATATTTTCATAGCAAATTCTAAGGGTACGTTTGATACGTTGTAATAGCTCTTGTAATGAAATAGTTATTCATGTGTAATATCAATGCGGTTATTTGGTTGTATCTTTATTACATGAATTAGTTATTATATTAGAATAACTATTTTTTAAATTGAAGAATAGTTATTTATCTTTAAAATTGATGTAATAGCTATTTCTTATTGCATATAATAAGTTTTAAAATTAATATATTTTCAAAAATATAAAGTTTCTTTATACATCATTTTTTACAATCTTTTCATATGTAATAATCAAACTTATGAATAGTAATAGTTATTCTATTACAATATCTTCTATTTTCAGTAATAAAAATTACTATTCTTAATATAATTTACATTCAGTTTATCATACATATCCTAAATAACAGATTATTATTTGCTATTACTAGTGAGTAAAAAAAAATTTCACTGATAGATTTGAATTAAAATTTTGCAACAAACCATCATCTTGAATACAAACAAAGTTTTTACACTCTCTGATCAAAAAACACCATATCTTTCTCTTTCATTTTAATATTGAAAGAGAAAGATGTAAAAAATTTTGAAAATTTTCTTACAAAACTAGTTCGGAGACTTTGACTAGCATATCCTTCTATCAGATATCAATAGGCTATAAAAGTTAGAGAATAAGTTGCATCCGGAGCTGGCGTAAAAGACACTTTTTATGCCAGCCAATCCTAGAGCGACACGTCAGCAAAAACCTTTAGACTCAATGCACTTTATTACACGTAATTATAACCCAATTAAAACCCCAAATATTCCTCAATCACATGCAAAGCTTCTTCTCTAAATGGAAAACCAAAGGCAGACTCTCCTCCTTGTCCTCACACCGGAGCTCCATTCCGCCACAGTCATCACCAGAGTTGTTTTTAGAGCCTGAAAAAGATGTCGAATCCGCCGTTAGTCTAGTGTTAGAATCTCAAGGTTTGTTTTCTCAAGATTTGGTGGTTCTCCCCTATTTTCAATTTTGAAATATCAATGGGTTTGGGTTTTTTGGGACGTCAATCACTTGATTTTGTATGGGTTTTGTTGATTTGGTATGGGTTTTGCTGTTTTTCTTATTGGATTCTAAAATCTTAAGTGGTAGGTTCAATGGGAGGGAGAATAATTGAATATGAACGAGGTCAAATTTTTCTTCCTTTTTTCAGAAAAATTGCATATCTTAAATGGGTTTTGATTGGATTCTTAAATCTTAAGTGGTAGGTTCAAACCAATCTAATTGTGGTTCTTTAGTTTTTTTTCCAAGCTAGTTTGGGTTCTTATGAATTGCGTTTCGGTTCCAAATCATGATTTTTGTGTGCTTCCTTTTTAAGTTATGTAACTTTTTTTTTTTTTGAGGTTTCCTATTTGGATCCCCAGTATTGCTCTGCCGTTGCTCTTTTGAAAGGATTCATTTAATTAGTTGAATTGTTCTTTATGTTGATATTTACATACATACCATTCATTTTCCTATAATATATAACATGGGAAATGAGATTTTTTTATTCTCTTTTATGTCTTAAAAATGTGAGATGAGATTTACTTAAACCAGATTATGCCTTTGTATGGAAACCAAGAACAACAAGATTTAGTTATATCTTCTTTTGTGTGGCTACGCTTGTTCTAATCGGCTTTCTATACTAGATATGATTGAGCTACCCTATTCTCTCCCTAATGAAGCTTTTGTTTTAATTTCAATTGGCGATGTGGAGTCGGTGTCATAGGTCCCAAATTGTTTTGATCAAGATATGGCCAATCCAATAATTTGGCAAGTTTGTTCTTTTGTTCTTCCCTAATAGGCTTTTTATTCATGACAAAATGAAAAACTGATTTGAAATGGCCAAGTTGTGAATTTCTGAGGTCCATTAGTTAGCCATATAGGTTGATTAAGTGTATTAAGTATTGTATGAATTCTTATCATGCATCCAAATGGGAAGTTTTAGTTTTGAAGGTACTTATAAACAAAAAAGTTTTAGTTTTGAAGGCAGGTGACCTACCCTACAGTTGTCATCCTGGATAATATATAATTATGTTATCTCATGTTCATACTAATAATATCTTTATGTGTCATAATGTTTTTAGCTCTAAACTCTATTTTTTTGGGTAAACTTTTTAGTCATAAACATGCATTACTTATATTAAGTAGCACTGAAATTTACATGAGAATGAATGACTAAAAGGAAGCACAGATTAAAACAGAGTTTCTAATGCTCTTTTTTTGAGTTTTTTTTTTTGGCTGCGGGAGGAGGGTGGGAAGTTTGGTAGTTGTGCCCTTTGCATTACATAGCCAACAGAGTTTTTGTTAATGGTTAGAACGAGTGTTCTCAAGATGTATATGACTCTTCATTCTTTTTTTTTTTAATGACTTCTCAAGATTCAAGTGGGTTTCTAAGTGTTTTTATTGTCTGAATTTCTTTTGCTAATGTTAGCTGCAACTTATTCTGTTTTTCTTTTTTTCCCAGCTATGATGCAGACAGATGGTTTTGAATATTGAAATCTTGGAGCATGTGGCTAGAGTTAGTGAACACTTCGTCATCCAACACCAGCATGGAAATGAAGCCTAAAAATCCTGTATTTTGGAGAATTGAATCAGCAAAAGTCACTTCCTAGATTTGGTTTTCTATTTATATAGATATAGAGGGGATAAAACCCTCAAATGAGGAAATTATATACTTTTAACTTTCTATAGCTCTTGCTCTTTTCACAGCAAAACCTTGTATTTTGGAGAACAACTGAATTTATAAATCATGCAAATGGCATGTTGCAAGTGGTAATTGGCTTATTACAGAAGTTGTTAAAATAATATCTATACCTTTGGCATCACAATCTAATCTTCTAGTGGCAATTACTTCTCTATTGAATATTAAGATGTCACTAAGATAGACTTCCACTAATTAGAATGTTAATTTGTTGAAGGAATCACCTAGTTTACAAGAAGGTAAATAAAACTTGAAAATTTTATCAACACATCTCAAAAAACTTTTAATCATTTCTTCCATGTAATATAAAACCTGACACAATTCAATATTTAAAGGAACTTGAGATTGTTAAATACTTAATACAACAATTGAAAAGTTTTTAATTCCATTATTTAATCTGAAATAAAACCTATCACATAGGTTTGGAAACATATTAAAAAAAAAAATATTCACAATTCTATTTAAAGGTCTCTAATTCAGAATACATTCATTTGAAATAAAACTTGTCACGATATATTGTACAAAAAGAGGATCATAGGATTGGAAATACATTTAAAATAGAGCCTGTCATGGTTCGGTATACAAAAAGATGATCATAGGATTGGAAATACATTTAAGTAAAACCTATCACAATTCTTTCTAAAAGTTTCTAATTAACAACACATTCATATCAAAGTTTCTAGAAGTTCTAATGATTCAGTTGTTCCTCCAAAATATAGGATGTTTAGGCTTCATATCCACATCAGCATAGGATGACAAATTGTTCACCAACTCTAGCCATATACTCCAAGAATTCAATCAAGCCAGTAGGGAAGTTTTCTTTTAAGTATTCAAAACCATCTATTTGCAATTCTGCATCACAGCTGGGAAAAGAGAAAAATAATCAGAGCTAAGGAAAAAAATTGAGAATAAGCTGCAGCCAACATTAGCTGAAAAATCCAGACAATAAAAACACTTGAGTCTTGAGAAGTCAATACAAAACAAAGGGTACAACTACACAACAAAGCAATAGGAATATCAAACCTCATGGTGAACATTAAGTCATAATGCTTGCTGTCATCTATCTAGTTTGTTTTTTTTTTTTTTTTTTTTCATCAATCCTAGTTTGAAATTCTCACCAACAGATCTGGAACATCTATAAAGATTACCAGTTTTTTTTTTTTTAAGTAAACTCTGTCCAAGTGGTATCAAGTATGTCATTAGCATCTGCCAATGTACTTCAAATTCTGTTATAACTTCAGCTTGTAAAAATAGTAATTTTTTTATTAGCATATCTTTTGACTGAACTGAAATTTGAGCACAATGGGACTGACCATAAGTTTATTGCTTTGAAATTAAACAAGAATCAGCAATTGGTTAATTTCTTTAATTTTTTTCCACCTCATAGGGAAAATTAGTAACATCATTTTAATCCTTATGCACTTCTATTATATACAACCCTCACTCTAATTGCTTCTTAAAAATACTACTCCAAACAAAAGTCTGTAAGTTCTCTTTGAATTTTCTAAATTAGTAGTATAAATAAGGAAGTAATTATTTAAATTTTTTTATAAAAAGTAGAGAGAAGTCCTGAATCTTATTCTCATCATTCTAGTTCTTGTTCTTTTACTGTGAAAAATCCTATTCTCCTTCATATCATTGAAGAATCACAATCAGATGGGTTTGAACCTACCACTTAAGGTTTAAGAATCCAATCAAAACCTAGTTAAGATTTATAATTTTTTCTGAAAATATGAAGAAAAATTGACCACATTCATATTCAACCCATCTCCCTCCCATTGAACCTACCACTTAAGATTTAAGAATCTAATAAGAAAAACAGTAAAACCCATACAAAATCAAGCGATTGACGTCCAAAAATAAACCAATCCCATTGTTATTTTGAAATTAAAAATAGGGGAAAACCACCAACTCATGAGAAAACAAACTTTGAGATTGTGACACTAGACTAACGGCGGATTCGGCATCTTTTCAGGCTCTAAAAATAACTCTGGTGATCACTGTGGCATGTAAACCTAAGGATTAGAAATAACTCTGGCGGATCAATGAAGCTCCGTTGTGGGGAGGAGGAGGAGAGTCTGCCCTTGGTTTACCGTTTGAAGAAGAAGCTTTGAACGTGTTTGAGGAACATTTAGGGTTTTAATTGGGTTATAATGGCATGTAATAAGGTGTATTGAGTTTAAATGTTTTGGCTGACATGTCGCTCCAGGATTGGCTGATTGGCTGGCGTAAAAGGTGTCTTTTACGCCAGCTCCGGATGCAACTTATTCTCTAAAAGTTAACGTGCGTGTGTTATGCGCAATAACTCAATTATAGGATACTACTATAACAAGTCATGGGTACACACGTGAAAGTTCGTGTCTGTTATGTTCTATTCATGCAGGTTTCCTAGCCACGTCATGCTCCAGCAACCATTTTATGACACGTGTTTCTCACTCTCTTTATTGCTGCTAATAGCACTAAGCATTTAAGTCCAGTGCTACTGAGCATCAGCAGTGAGACTTGCAAATGTCATATGCCACTAGTATTTAGCATCTAAACCTTAAAAACCCCTAGTAGCCAGACTTGTAAAATCATCCAATTGCAAAAAAATTTACAATACTACTACAGTACCATCTTATATGTAAGATGGTACTGTAGCGGTATTGTATAATAAAAATTAGTTTTTTATTTGTCTGATGCTTTTTCTCTGTCCTCTCTCTCTCTCTCTCTCTCTCTCTCTCTCTCTCTCTCTCATTTCATTTCACTTTCTCTCTCCAATTTCTCTCTACTTCGTTCTGCTCTCTCCTTTTCAAACTTGAAACCCATACAATCTCAACACTTCCTTCCTCTCTATCTCAGATCAGCTTGCTATGGATTCCGATGGGTTTGTTATGGAATTCGATGAGGTTGCTATGGATTTGTGTGTTTATGTGTTGATCTGGGCGTGAGGGTTATGGGTTGATCTGGGCGTGGTGGTGGGCTAGAAGCAGTTGATGGTGGGTTTGGATTGGCGTGGATCGGCAGGAGGGCTGGGTTTGCTGGTGATTTTTTTGGATTGGAGTGAGGGCTAGGTTTGGATTGACGTAAGGGCTGGGTTTGCTAGTTTTTTTTTTTTTCTTATTTGTTCTTGTGCCAGACGTTGAGAGAGAGAGAGACGAAAAGGAAAAGAGAGAAAGAGAAATAGTAAAAAAAGAATAAAAAAGAATATTTAAATAAACTGGGAAAAAAAATAGAGTTTTGGGATGTTGGGTGTATTAAAAAATGGTATGTTATAATTGATAAAGTTACTTTTTGAGATGGTAAAATAGGATGGGATGAGATTTCTGGCTGTGGATGCTCTAGGAGATTCTAGGATTCATATCCCGTGCAATACTGCAATAGTTTTAATTTGAACCCTTACTTTAATCTAATGCACATAAATATGACACATCATACAGACACGTCACCGATCCGTGAAACAAATTTCTCCCATTCTACTCTTTTCTGTACTCTTTTCAGCTTCCCCAAATTTATTAAAAAAAAAAAAAAAAACTCTCTCTCTTTCTCTCTTCCATTAGATCTTTCTCTAGGACTCCATGGCTGAATCTCCATGAACTCCATTGCTCAATTTCAATGGCTATAGCTTGCAACCACCATGTTCTGCTCCACCAATTCCAGTGTTGGTTTCGATAAAGTTCCTCTATCTCTCTTTTTGATTTTTCGTTCTTTTAATTTTCTCAACAAAAAAAAAAAAAAAGGATTTTTTTGCACCCACACTACCGCCGACTGCGGTGCATATAGATGGTGTTTACACCATTGGTGGTCGCTTGTACCCCTCTCTTTCTCTTTATTGTCTATTCTCTTTTTATTTGCTTTTTAGAAATGACCGAAACCCCTTAGTTGTCATTTTGTTTCAATTTTTATTAGTGACTAGGTTTCCTTGTGCATAAAGCTTGATGATTTGCTTGGTTTGAAAAATGGAGGTTTTTGGATACAGCCGAATGTGCTGTGATTGAAGGGAAAGTCATTATGGAATTTCTCACACCTGTTATTTTCCTAAATTGCAGATGGGTATTTTGCGTGTTGTAGTTGTATTGACTATGCATATGGGTATTTTGCATGTTGTAGTTCATTTTAAAGGTATAAATTGTGGCTCTTGATGGAGGGGAAAATTTTTACTTGCTTGAATTGTTACCAATCATACTTAACAAGTTTAGCCCAAATTTTAAGTAGTCAATTTAGATTTTTATATGTTAAGGCCTCCCTCAAATATTCTGGGTTTTTGGTTGAAAAGAATGTTTGAAAATTTGGTGATGTGTTTTTTCTTTTAATAAATCTTCAAATATTTCTAGATGAACTTTAATTCTTGGGCATTTCAATGTTATACAAATATGTTACTGATTTATGAACTCTAATTCTAATTGGCATCTCTATGTTATACAAATATGGTATTGATCTATACAATAAAGCAGAAATTGCATTTAGATTTAGGCAAATTTTGAGCTTATGAAAAAGAGTTTGTTTTATGCATTTTTCCCCATTTATTGTGGCCAAAGCTTATATGGATTAATAACTATATGTCTCTGTTTTTTTGTTAACAGGATAAATTTTTTTAAAGCATTCCATGATCTATATTTTTTTTTGAGTTAAAAAATAGAAAACTTGTATTGATGTGTTGAAAGAAAGTATACAAAAAAAAGTGGTCTGAATCTTATAAGACTATCAGACAAAACAGAGAACCAATTCAGAAAAGAGCATAGCAGCTAAGACACATTACATGACAGTGCTACATAAAGAAAAGCTTGACATAAAAATTGCTAAGAATTTGAAGTGTTGGTACTCTGCCAGGAAAATAGTAGCTCTAACAAAGGTGGCCTTCGGTTGTAAATTGTAATTGAAGTTTTTCAAAGTAGAATGTTATGTCTGAAGAAAGGAGAGTGCATTGTTGAAAGGGAGAAGATTACTTGGAAGACTTGGCATTGTGGATAGCTATTGCCGTGGGTGGATAGCTATTGCATTTGAAATTCGTATTTGGATTACTATGGAGTTGCTGTTGCATTCATATTTGAATTATTGTTATTTGGATAAAGCTATATCTGATTTGGTATTTGTATATGAGTTTCCAAGAAGTTGAGTACCTTTAGGATTATCTGTTAGTATTTTGAATATTCATAGGAGTATCTATTGTTATCTGTTTGTTGTTTGAATTCCTAGGACTTGTATTTAACATAGAATACAATTAATAAAGCAACAGAGAATTATTATCCCAATTTTCCTCTCTATTCTCTATTCTCTTATTCAAGAATTATTATCCCAATTTCCCTCTCTATTCTCTTATTTAGGAGACCGGTCATCCCGAATACGACCAAATAACTATCCATTCAGATACAAATTAAACCCAGTCATAACATAGAACCTGTTACAAGCATTCCATGATGTATTGAAGCCATATCTTGTTGTCAATAGGCTACTTATTTTCAATATCAATGAAACATTGAATGTATTTTCTATTTTAACATAGTTTCATTGTTCATTTACAAAAACTTTTACAAGGATTTAGAGTACACACCAAGAAAAATGTAATAAAATTTAGTTATTTTTTTCTTGATATTGGTTTGAGAGTGTGATAAAATGTAATTGATTGTGTGCCTTTGTATTTCTAATTTCTTGTAATGCTTCAAATTGAACAATTTTGATGTTGCCTATATGGTAATGAATTGATGCAAGAGTTTGATCCAATAATGAACAAAACTTTATTGAAATGTATACCTTGATTACAAGACAATTAGAACAAGAGCCCTAATTAAATACACAGTCATGGACAATGATTTATTTCACTCAAAATGAACCTAAAATTTGCATTCACAAATTCTGTAAGGATGCAAGTTGAAGCCCAAGTGTAATAAATAAGATTATACCTAAGCAAAATACTTCCATTTAAAACAATTTTTTAATTATACAAGTGGCTGAAGTTTATATATCCAAAAAATATATATATATTTTTACAATACTTCTTAATGGTAGAATTTGTGAGAACATGTATAATCCCTCCAGCGTAAAACAGTCTAAACTTAGCCCTAATCCCTCTATCAAATGCCATTTTTTGGTGACAATCAAAGAATAACATTCCTTTAATCATGCCATTCAACCTGACAAGAGAACAAAGCATGATTTCAATGATAAATATAAATCAAAATTTCCAATTAATAGCAGGCACAAGCGAAGCCATAAGATCACTATTACTATTTACTACTAAATATGTAAGTTTGTTGAGGGTGTAGCTTGGGAACTTCCATCTTAAGAACTCAGCTAAGGGACCAACATTAAAAGTGAAATACAAAGCAGATCATATAGTCTGAATGTTCATGAGATACATATAATTCCTTTGTAATCAATGACATAATATGGTAGGTGCAAGACCCAATTTTAATGGGGCAATCAGACAATAACAAATGCATTTTGCATTAAGGAGAAGCAAAGACTAAAAAAAGGCATCAAAGCAAAATTATGTTCCAATAAAGTTGTCACTGAAAGAAACTGAAAAGAGGCCCCAGGTACTTAGTGGCAAATGCAGGTGAAAATTTTTTGGCATGAATTTTATTTCAAAATAAGCCAATTAAATTCACAACATGCTCAATTGTTTAAAGCCTCTGTGCTGGACAAAAACAACAGGGAGCACCAATGGACAAAAACAAGAAATCAAAACATTACACAAAAAATTATTTTTTAGCAAGGACCGAAAAATAAAATTAATTAAAGAAGGGAAAATCTTTGATAATGAAATCAAAAAAAGAGGGAGAAAAGAACTGATATCAAAATGTCCATATATAATCACATTTATATATATATTTGGGGTTGGCTTTAGAATAAAGGTGCGGCTGAAACACTATTGGAGACTTGGAGCACAATCAGGGTGTAGAGGTTGTCAGAGTGACACCAGTGATGAACAACTCCAGCAACGACAGTGTGGGTGCAAGGAGGTCAGTCCTGGCTGGGCTTGAGAGAACCAGAAAACAGAGAGAGAAACCAAGATGAGAGAGAGACATGAGTATCCCAGAGAATGAAAAATCAAAGAGAGATAGAGGAACTTTCCTAGAACCATCGCCGGAATTGGTGGAGCGGAACATGGTGGCTACTAGTTGTAGCCATGGAGATTGAGCAATGGAGTTCATGGAGATTCAGCCATGGAGTCCTAGAGAAAGTTTTGATGGAAGAGAGAAAGGAAGAGTTTTTTTTTTTTTTTTTTTTTTTAAGTGGGGAAGTTGAAAAGGGTACAAAAAAGAGTAGAGGAATGGGAGAAAATTGTTTCACGCGAATCAGTGACGTGTCTTTATGATGTGTCATATTTATGTGCATTAGATTAAAGAAAGGGTTGAGATTAAAACTATTGCACCCCGTGCAATACCCTAGGTATTGCATGGGATATGAATCCAGAGATTCCAAGGTTGCTTGGACTGGAAGTTTTAACAGGGCTATTGGCTTCACTCATTTTATGGCGGCAGCGCTATGGGGCCTTAGAGATGGTTCCTACTCAGTCATTGCGCTTTTATTTTGGTTAAAGAAGCAATATAAAATCTAAATTCTCTTATTTTGCATTCTAGTCCTCTTTTTTATATTTTGTACTAACTTTTAGCTGACGCTTGGGGTGTTATTTATTCTAAATTTTATACTATTTATTTTTTTAAGTGAAATATCCGGTTTACCAAAAAGCAAAAAGTCCAATGCATCACATGTGGCTCTATTGAATAATATGCAAAAATTCCAATCTAGAAATTTATTTGGGTAAATTGCAAAATAAATCCTTAAAGTTTAAGATTATTTTAATTTTATACGTTGAAATTTGAGAGATTAGATTTATACTCTAAACTTTGGTTTTGTTAGCAAAACTCCGCCATCCGTTAGTTTTGGTTGTTAAGTGATATGTTGTCGTGCTGATATTTTTTTTTTGTTGGTCAAATCAGCCTCCCAAAATTACTAAAAATTATACTTTAGTTCACATCCAAACTCATTTATTTGTTTTAAATTAAATAATGTCATTTTGAGAGGTTGATTTGCAAAAAAAAATACACATCAGTATCCTAGCGTGTCACTAAATAGCCAAAACGAACAAAGGGTGGAGTTTTGCTAATGCCTAATGGAACCAAACTTTAGAGTGTAAAATCTAAACAATCTCAAACTTTAGGGGGTGTACTTTGCAATTTATCCAATTTATTTTTACTATTTTATATACTTACTTTTCAAAACACCTAACATCAAATTATCTATATTACATTATATTTCATTAAAATATCAAATTTTATTGATTTTTTAATTTTTTTTCTTTCTCTACACACAACAACTATCATCAATTCTCTTTTTTCATCATTGGGATATGTAAAGAAAGAACAATATATTTTTACACAATTTTGCATAGCCTGATGTAGGTGAATTTTAAATTTGGTTGGTTAAAATGTGATACTTTTTAATTTATTTATTATGCAAATACTAATGCAAGTGTTCTTAATTATTTTTGAATGTTTGATCATAAACATCATTTTTCATAACTCTTTCACCTTTTACTTTTTACCGTTCATTGTTGTTATAGCTCCAGCCCCATTATTCTTCGCATGGTTTTCAAACCAAGACTGTTTAAAGAACCGTAAAAGAAAGATGTTTGAGGTTTTTGAGGTTTGACTAAGGTCGGACCGTGATGATGTCATAATTAATTAATTAAATTAATTAATATGAAAATAAATAAAATAAAAGTGAAAATTTTAACAAATTCAAACAAAAATAGTATTTAAAGAAGTTAAAAGTATATTTTTCTTAAAGATTAGATGATATTTCTCATAATTTACTACAAAAATTAAATAAATATCCTCTAATTATTTAAAATATTCTATTAAATTGTAATTGTGGGGCCTAAGAATCTGGCAACCCTAACCCATTTTATACTAGGCTTAAAGGCCCATGCCGAAGAGGTAGAAACGTTCGATGATGAAAGAAGAGAGCCAAAGTTGCCAGGAAACATCGTCGAGGATGATCCTATCCTTGGACAACCGAGATCATAGAAGGGAAGAGCGACACATCACCAAAGGCAGCTTCTCAAAGCATCCCAGAGAAAAGACAAGTATAATGGGTCAGCCATGGAAGCATGGTGGAGGAGAAATTCCAGGGAGAACTGTCACCTCCACATTAAATGCCCACAACTAACATTCTGGCCGCATTAATGAGGAAATGACCCCTGAGCAGTGTTGTCTAGGTTGCTTCAGCTCACAGAAAATTGAGGAAGATGGCTGATGGGACAAGCACTCAAGTAATAATCTGTATGATCAACAGATGGAGGGCTAAGATTAGCTAAGAGGAAGTATATAATGTAAAGAAGCCCCCCTAGAAAGAGGGGGCATTTTTGAAAGCAGAAAATACGGTAGTGATTTGTACCACTTTAGAAACTCTTGTAATCTAATATTGAGAGAAGTAATAAGAACTTCAAGCTCCTCCATTGAGGGCCGAGGACTGAGTTTTGCACTTCAAATCTATTTCCTTGTCATTCAATCCATTCGAGCCATGTTTAGTTATTGTAATCCTCACTAGGGCCTAGTTTTTAAACCCACTCTCTACAAATTCATTGTATTGGGCTAGTTGGGCTTGAGTCCACTCATCTAATAGTAGCAGTGCTCAAACCTGGTCCCTACAATTGGCACCGTCTATGGGAAAGAACTTGTGTGTTGGTAAGGACAACAATCAAGCATGGCAGGATCAGGCCCACATCAAGCAGGATCCCGTCATCTCGAACCGGCGAGATCCCAACAACAGGGTAACTTCCCCAACCCGAGCGCGATCGAAATGAAGAGAATTGAAGGTTTCGAGAGGGAAGTGTGCACACTATGCAGACCAGTGGAAGCCACTCTCGTAGGGGCAGTCATGTGCTCTGGAGATAAAATAACGACCAGGCCATGCAATCAGAAGAAGTTAAGAGTCATGTATCCCAAAGGTGGGATGATAAGCTGGCCATGCAGCGAGAGATAGATGACCTGAAGAGAAAGCTGCGCCATGCACAACGAAAGCGGCCTCATTCTAGCGCTGACATGCCCTTCGACGATGAAAGTGATGATGACTATAGGCAAAGATCAAGAACTTCTCCAAGCGTGACCTTCTCTCACGAGGAAGAGCACCATCGGAGGCATAAACATAGCAACCCATCTCCCAGAGGCTTGGGAAGTGATGCCATAAGCAGGGCATTGGATCAACTCTCTAAGTCACCTTTCACATGCCATATAGAAGATGATATACTTCCTCGGCAGTTCCAGCAGCCGACCTTCACTATTTATAACGGTAAAACGGACCCCGTGGAACATGTGAGCCAGTTCAACCAAAGGATGGCTATCCACTCTAAAGACGAGGCACTGATGTGCAAGGTCTTCCCATCCAGTCTAGGACCAGTGGCGATGAGGTGGTTCAATGGTTTGAAGACGAATTCCATAGATTCATATAGACAGCTGACCCAAGCCTTTGGCTCCCGCTTCATTACAAACAGCAGACCTCCTTAGCCCTTGAGTGTGTTGCTGTCTTTATCCATGCATGATGGAGAAACTCTAAAGGCCTACTTGGACAGGTATTGGGAGATGTACAATGAACTGGATGGCGATTTTGATGACGTCGCCATCAGCACCTTCAAGAATGGTCTCCCAACTAGGCACGGCTTGAAGAAGTCTCTAACTGGCAAGCTCGCCACTAGTGTGCGCCAACTAATGGGTCGAATCGATAAGCACAAATGAGTAGAGGAAGATCAACTGCAGGGTAAAGGAAAAGAGAAGGTTATCCCTTAGGAGAGGAGGGATTTCAGGTCGGACCGATATAACAGTAACCGTTTGATAAGAGACTTCGCAGGGCAGTCCGGAGCAACTAACACACAGACTGTTAACGTTGTGTTCCGAGAACCGGTGCATTGAGTGTTGGAAAAAATCAAGAATGAGCCATACTTTAGGTGGCCGAACAAGATGATGGGAGAGCCCGCGAAGCGCAATCAGAACCTTTACTACCAATACCACCAGGACCACGGACATACCACGGAGGATTGTAGGAACCTCTAGAACCATCTAGACCGATTAGTCTGAGAAGAAAAGCTGAAACACCTCCTGCATCATTCCAATGGTCATCAAGGTTAGACCTATCAAGAGCCCTAGAGGGATACTGCAGTGAGGCCACCCGCAGGAACGATCAATGTAATCTTGGCTGCGCTAGGAAGAACAAGCACACGCGCTTCACGAGTGTTGTCTGTGGCCCAGCTGCCTGCCGAAGAGTCACAGCCAGAACTAAAGAGGGCCAGAAGGAGTTTCTACCCAACCTTGAGCTTTTCAGAGGAAGACAAGATTGAGACCACCCAGCCCTATGATGATGCGCTGGTAATCACCCTCAGGATCGGGGACTATGATGGGAAGAGGGTGATGGTGGATGATGGCAGTGGGGCTGAGATTATGTACCCTGACCTTTACAAGGGGCTGGGGTTGAAACCAGAAGATTTGATGCCTTACAGCTCTCCTTTGATGAGCTTTGATGGGAAGCTTGTTACTCCAAGGGGCATGATTAGGTTGCCCATCTAGACTGGTCCAGAGGTAGTGGAGGTGAACTTTATAGTGGTGGACACCTACTCCCCGTACACAGCCATCGTAGGCAGGCCCTGGCTCCATACCTTGGGGGCTGTTGCCTCCTTCTTGCACCAGAAGGTGAAATTCCCGTCAGGGGACCAAGTTCTTGAAATTCGTGGTTGCCAATCTACAGCAAGGTAGTGCATGGTGGCTGCCATATCGCATCGACTCGATGCAGAGTCCTCGGCCACTGCGGAAGAGAGCTTATAGCAATCAAAGACCCCGGTGGCGCCTCCCGATGCAGTTGCCGAGGAAGCAAAATGTGAGGACCTTGAGAGGGTTATCATTAGTGATGACTTGGAGAAGTTCTTTCAAGTCGGAGCTCAGCTACCCCTTCAAGAGAATGAGGAATTGATTGAATTCCTCAAAAGAAATATTGATGTATTTGCATGGGATGCCTGTGACGCTCTAGGGATTTATCCAGCCTTCATCTGTCACCATCTTAATGTCAATCTGTCCATCACTCCCAAGAAGCAGCCACCTCGGCGCCCATCAAGAGAGCATGCTGATGCGATCAGGGAAGAAGTGAAGAAGCTTAAGCGTGCAGGGGCTATCAAGGAAGTCTTTTACCCAGAGTGGTTGGCCAACACCGTAGTGGTCAAGAAAAGTGGAAAGTGGAGGGTTTGTGTAGACTTCATGGACCTAAACAAGGCATGCCTAAAAGACTCGTTCTCCATGCCTCGCATAGACCAGTTGGTGGATGCAACTGCAAGACATCCTCGGATGAGCTTCTTAGATGCCTTCCAGGACTATCATAAATACCACAAGCCCTGAAGGATCAGGAGAAGACAGACTTCGTAACGCCTGTTGGGAACTACCACTACAAGGTGATACCATTTAGCCTGAAGAATGCAGGGTCCACCTATCAAAGGATGATGACAAGAATGTTCGAGCCACTGTTGAGCTAAAACATCGAAATCTATGTTGATGATATGGTGGTGAAGAGTAAAATGGTGTCCGAACATTTAGGAGACCTCGGCTGCATCTTTAGTGTTCTGAGGAAGCACAAACTGCGCCTAAATGCCTCCAAATGTTCATTTGGCATGGGATCTGGCAAGTTTTTGGGCTACATTATTACTCACTGGGGGATTGAGATTGATCCTGACCAAATCAAGGCCATTCATAATCTAAAGCCTCCACAAAACCCCAAGGAGGTCTAGAAGCTCACTAGAATGATCGCGGCCCTGAATCGATTCATTTCTAGGTCGGTTGACAGGTGCAGGCCTTTCTATCTCCTGATCAACAAATGGAAGGGGTTTGAGTGGTCTGAGGATTGTGTCGTGGCCTTCCAGCAACTCAAGGAATACCTATCCCGGCCACCTATCATGTCCAATCCTGAGGCCGACGAAGTCCTGTACGCATACATTGCGTGGCACTTCACGCTGTGAGCCTGGTGCTGATATGGGACGACAATGGTGTTCAAAGGCCAGTCTATTACATTAGCAAGTTACTACATGAAGCAGAGGTTAAGTACCTACCCTTAGAGAAAGCCATACTAGCTGTGGTCCAAGCTACACGAAAGTTTCCCCATTATTTCCAGGCTCACATGGTGGTTGTTTTGACCCAACTACCCTTGAAGTTTATACTTTGGACTGCTGATTACACGGGAAGGATTGCCAAATGGAACACAATTCTGGGGGCTTTTGACATCAAATACCTGCCTCAGACCTCCATAAAGGGCCAAGTCCTAGCTGACTTGGTGGCTGAATTTGCCGAACCCCCAGTAGAAATAGTGGCAGAGAAGCAAAGCATGGATGGAAAATCGGTTAGGGCCATCTCTATTCTAGGTCCCTCATGTTGGAATGTGTACGTTGATGGCGTTGCAAATCAGAAGGGGTCTGGAGTGGGGTTAGTCCTAGTATCCCCTGAGAAGTTTGTCATAGAAAAATCCCTGAGACTCAGGCTCTCGGCCACAAATAACGAAACCGAGTATGAGGCCTTGTTGTAAGGGATAGTCATGGTGCAGAAAATGGGAGGAAAAGCAGTAGAGATGTTCTCGGACTCGAGGTTGGTAGTGGGCCAAGTAATGAGAGAGTTAGAAGCCAGAGATGTGAGGATGCAGGAATACCTAAGCTAGGTTAAATGTTTGCAGTCAAACTTCGACCTATTTAGCTTGACACATGTCTCCAGAAGTGGAAACACCTATGCAGACTCATTGGCCACACTCGCTACCTCTTCGGCAGACAATCTGCCTCGGGTTATTCTTGTTGAGCACTTGGAAAGAGCAAATGAGGGGGCAAAAGGCATGGTTCATATCCATCAAGTCGGAGTGGGACCTAGCTGATGGACCCTATAGTGAGATTCCTCAAAGACGATGTTCTACCTGAGGAGAAGTCAGAGGCTGAGAAAGTACGAAGAAATGCTCCTCGGTTCTAGTTGTCCGAGGACCACAAACTGTATAGACACTCCTATTTCGGGCCATATTTGCTGTGTATTCACCCTGAGGCATCTAAATTATTGCTTGAGGAGCTGCATGAAGTGATCTGTGGGAGCCACACAGGGGGAAGATCTCTATCACACAGAGCTATTACTCAGGGATATTGGTGGCCGGGGATGCAGAAGGAAGCCCTAGAGTATGTTAAGAGGTGTGACTAGTGCCAGAGGTTTGCCTCAAATATTCATCAGCCAGGAGGGGTCCTCAACCCTTTGTCTAGTTCATGGCCGTTTGCCTACTGGGGCTTTAATATTATAGGCCCTTTCCCCAAGGCACCAGGAAATAAGAGATATCTCCTGGTCGGCACAGATTATTTCACCAAATGGGTTGAAACTGAGCCATTGGCCAACATTAGAGGTGTGGATGCTAAGAAGTTCATCTGGAGAAACATTGTTACGCAATTCGGGGTCCCTCAAACCCTCATCTCAGATAATGGACTTCAATTTGACAGCAAAGCCTTCAAAAGATACTGTTGTGAATTGGGAATCACAAACAGGTACTCAACTCTAGCTTATCCTCAAGGAAATGGGCAGGTTGAGGCTGTCAACATGGTCATAGTCAGAGGGTTTAAGAAGAGACTAGATGACGCCAAGGGAAGATGGGTGGAAGAGTTGCCACACGTCTTATAGAATTACCAGACTACACCACGACAGTCAACAGGGGAGACACCCTTTGCCATGACTTATGGGGCCGAGGTTGTTATCCCCTTGGAGGCAAACTTCCCAACGCTGAGGATGAGCTCCTTCACTCCAAGTGTTAATGACGAATTACTAGGAGAGAGTCTAGACCTGATTGATGAACGGAGAGAAAAAGCAATGATCCAACTGGCCTATTACCACCAGAAGCTTAAGTAGGGATATGATGCCAATGTGAAGCTAAGACCACTAGCACCAAGGGACTTAGTGTTGAGGAAAGTTGTGGGTGCTGCCAAGAACCCATCCTATGGAAAGCTAGGGCCCAATTGGGAGGGACCATACCGAATTACTTCTATAGCAGGGGTAGGTGCATACTACTTAGAAGACTTAGATGAAAAACCTGTACCTCACCCATGAAATGTAAATAACCTGAGAAGGTATTATTATTAAAGAAAGCATTTCTCTAACTCAAATTTTAAGTCTATTACGCTTGTATCCCTTGTGTTTTAACAACCACCTAAGTACTAGACAGAACCAAGGTCTTGCAAGGTCCTCGGACTCAAATCTATGGGGAAACTAGTCACTTCAAGAAGAATACAAGTACTAGATGGAACCAAGGTCTCGCATGTTCCTCGGATTCAAACCTATAGGGAAACTAGTCACTTTAAGAAGAATATAAGTACTAGACAGAACCAAGGTCTTGCATGGTCCTCGGACTCAAACCTATGGGGAAACTAGTCACTTCAAGAAGAATATAAGTATTAGAGAGAACAAAGGTCTCGCATGGTCCTCGGACTCAAACCTATGGAGAAACTAGTTACTTCAAAAATCTAAGTACTAGACAGAACTAAGGTTTTGCATGGTCCTCGGACTCAAACCTATGGGGAAACTAATTACTTCAAGAAAAATCTAAGTACTAGACAGAACCAAGGTCTTGCATGGTCCTCGGACTCAAACCTATGGGGCAGCTAGTTACTTCAAGAAAAATTTAAGTGTTAGATAGAACCAAGGTCTTGCATGGTCCTCGGACTCAAACCTATGGGGAAACTAACTACTTGAAGAAAAATCTAAGTACTAGACAAAACCAAGATCTTACATGGTCCTTGGACTCAAACCTATGGGGAAGCTAGTTACTTCAAGAAAAATTTAAGTGTTAGACAAAACCAAGGTCTTACATGGTCCTCGGACTCAAACCTATGGGGAAACTAACTACTTCAAAAAAAATCTAAGTACTAGACAGAACCAAGGTCTTACATGGTTCTCGGACTCAAACCTATGGGGGAACTAGTTACTTCAAGAAGAATTTAAGTGTTAGACAGAACCAAAGTCTTGCATGGTCCTCGGACTCAAACCTATAGAGAAACTAACTACTTCAAGAAAAATCTAAGTACTAGATAGAACAAAGGTCTTGCATGGTCCTCGGACTCAAACCTATGGGGAAACTAGTTACTTCAACAAGAATTTAAGTACTAAATAGAACCTGAGCTATGCCTAGATCCTCGGACTACTTGCTTGGGTAAAGTTAAGATTGTACAAAATTTGCCTAAATGTCAAACAAAGTCTATGAGCGAGCTAGCCTAATTTAGTTAACCACTTTGATGCTCGTTGTGATCGTTGCAGACGATGATGACCTTTGTTATAATAAAATCTCAAAATTAAACACATGAACATCACTTAAAGCATTTTAGGGTGTCATAGACATGGTTTTTGTTTGTCCCACACTTGAAGGGTTGTTCTGCATAAGTTTGAATGTCTGTTAAAGAACCGAAGGATCTGCTGACTTTGATCTATTCTAGTTCTAAACCAAAAATAAAAGAGGGATAGGTTTCCCTTTGCATAAACATCTTTACATTATTGTAATTATTGCTGTGATAAGCTGAGGCACAATTAGAATTAGGATTGTACAAGTGGAAAAGATAGACAAAGTAAGTAAGGGAAAACAAAATGTGCGCTTCATTAAGTCCATAAAAGTTACAAAATTGAGGTCATATTACAATGTTTAAAAAATAAAAATAAAATAAGGCAGAAGTGCCATTACAATGTTTAAAACAAAAAGAGAGGGGAAAAATAGATAAGGCAAAAGTGCGAAGGGGCTCATTTCTTTAATTTAATCTTCCTCCCCCCCTTGGGAGGCTGGTTGAATAAGGAGCTCATAATTGCACATTCTTCGACAATAATTCTCCCACAACTTTTGTTCACAAAATTTAAGATTTTTCAAAAAAATTTAGAGCTAGCAACGAAAAAGAACAAAGAAAACAACATATTTTTTCTGGTACAAAAAGAAAATTAATAAGAGCATCCACAGTAGTGGAGCTAAAAATTTAGTTTTTTAGCTCCACCAAAAGTTACTTTATCTATTTTACTTACACACATGCTGTAGCAGTGGATCTATTTTAGTTTTCAACATAATAAAATAATATAAACATCATAATAAAATAATATAATCACTACAATAAAATAATATATCCCACTATCTAAAAAACATTCACAGCACCAACCACAACCACCACTACCACCAGCCACAGCCACAACCACCACCACTGCCACCGCCACTGCCACCGCCATTAATCAACCAGAGAAACCCAGCCACCATTCATCAACCATCAACAAACCCCATTCATCAACCATCAACAAAATCAAAACCCATTCATCAAAATAAAAATAGAACCCATCATCAACCATCAAATTAGCCAAAAGCCACCACGAAACCAGAGAAACCCAGCCACCATACATCAACCATTAACAAACCCCATTCATCAACCATCAACAAAATCAAACCCCATTCATCAAAATAAAAATAGAACCCATCAACATAAAACCCAGTCACGGCAACAACGCTGTTTTGTCAATCACAGCGACAAAATCAAAACTCAGCATCGGCAATCATGGGTCTTGGGGTTTGAGATGGAGAAAGATTGAGAGACAAAGTAGAGGAAAAATGAGATAGCAGAGATATAGGGGTGGAGAACAAAGAGGCTTGGGTCGGCGTTGTCGGCACTGGGCAGGGGCTTGGGTCGGTGTTGTCGGTGCTAGGCAGAGGCTTAGGTCAGCGTTGTCGGCGCTGGGCAGGGGCATGGGTCGGCATTGTTGACGCTAAGCAGGGGCTTGGGTTGACGTTGTCGGCACTAGGCAGAGGCTTGGGTTGGTGGGGGCTTGGGTTGGCAGTGAGTGGAGGAATTGAAGACTGTGAGGATCGACTGAGGGGAGAGAGGAGCAACGAGTAGAAATGGGGAAGGAGGAGAAAGAAAAAAAAAATCTAATCATAGTGTGAACACAAAATAAAATAATATATATTTTTTTTACTTTTGAGCTACAGTGCACATCTATCTTTAGATGTAGACTGTAGCTGAGAAGTAAAAAAATTTGCTTATAGCTCCATTGATGTGCTCTTCTTTTGTGATCAGTGGTGCTAAAAAATAGCAGTATAGCTATTTAGCACCACTGCTGTAAGTATTCTAAAACACTAATAACCTAATCAACTAATAAAATCTAAAAATACATTCGACTTCCAAATTTTTTATATAAAAAAAGGACCTAATTAACAATAAATATTTCTCTGTGCTTGTTGCATTAAACTATTTTATGAAAAAAAAAATTACTATTTTAAGTTTCTTAAGATTATCTGCGACATTTTTTTAGAGACATTAGTACATAGACCCTGGTAATAGTCCATAAAATCCTAAGAGTCATCTGCCTATGCTTTTGGAGAAAAGATCCAATGTTCTGTAAAGCATTAGTATTAGATCATGTTTAAAATATCCTACGTTAATATAATAAAAAGTTTTTTTTTTTTTCTATTTTAACATAGTGTTTAACATTGTATCCTATATTTCATTTTTCTATTCTTTTATACAACATATTAAAATAATATTAACTCAAAACACAACCTATAAATTTTGTGATTTGTACCCCTTTTGTGATATGTTAAATATTAGCATTGATACACCATGTTGAATATGCTAATATAGATGTGGAAGTAAAAACATAAAGTGTAGAACACAATAACACACAAGGGTTACATGGTTCAGCTTAACGGCCTACATCTACAGAGAAAACCCTAAAGGGCTACATTAACAATATATTATAGTGTAGTACAAATCATGTGTTATAATGAACTATAACATATGTATATATAGTAAACTAAATCCTAAACTAATAGACTTCTAGTACAAGTAGGGGACTTGGCTTGCACACAAAGATAAATTAGGCTTGGGCTTATACTAATGGGTTAATATATCTTTAACACCCTCTCTCAAACTCAAGATGAAAATTTAATGAAACCTTGAGATTTAATAAGGTTGAGAAGATCTCTTGAATGAAGTTTGGTTCTTTGACTGTGGTTTGAGGAAGGCAATGGTTTTGTAGTGTTGATATGACTTTTAATGGTGGCATGACTATAGCAGAGAGATTTTATAGCAGCAGTGGAAAGCCAAAGAAGATGAACACAATGAAAAAACATCGAGAAAGACAAAGATTGCTCTTAATACACTGTAAGGACAGAAAATCATGGCCACAAGAAGGTGGCTCTGATACCATGTTAAATATTAGTATTAATACACCATGTTGAATACGCTGGTGTAGATGCGGAAGCGAAAGCATAAATTGTAGAACACAATAACACACGAGAGTTATGTGGTTCAACCTAACGGCCTACATTCATGAAAGAAATCCTAAAGGGCTACATCAACAATATATTAGAGTGTAGTATAAGTCCTGTGTTATAATTGTTGAGGGTCATTTTTTTTGGAATCCGAATAGAAGGAAGAAAGCCCAACCCAGTAACACGGGCAGCAAAGGGTTGACAAACATAGAGCAAAATCATTAAGCTCAAGTGGCAGGAATAATGGATCAAAGGCCCATAATATAAACAAATGGGCCTTGAGGAGGCAAATGGGCTTAAAAAGACCCAGAGAAATAGCACTCATGGGCAGTATATGATATGAAAAAGTGAGAATAGGCCACTACAAGCTCAAAGTAATGCAAACAAAGAAAGTAAGGGGTTAATGGCATGCCCATGAGCCCTAAGGATGAGAATAAGGTGATTGAGCTAGGGAAGCCTAATGAAGTTAGTAAAAGCCCATGGGAATGCAGAGTTAGTAAAAGAGCCAAGGAAACCCAAGAAAAGAAAATGGGCCAAGGATGCCCAAGAGAAAAGGGACATAAGAGCCCATGAGTAGGAACACCAGTGGCCATGCTAAGCCACTGGGGGAAAAAGTAAACGGCAGGCTTAAAGAGGCCTAGCAGGAGTAAGTCATTACAGTAGGAATGACAAGTGATGTGGCAGGAAATCAGAGCATCAAGAAATAGGCTAAAAGAAATGCAAAGCCCAGTATCAGATAAAGCTCAGTCCTTAAGGGAGTGAGAAATAAAAAAGCAGCTCACATAAAAGGTCAAGAGCAGGCAGTAGACTGTGCAGACAAAGCCTCCAGACCATGGCGGACGCATAAGCAACAGACAAATTTTGGAAACATATGGAAAGAAGGCACGTGCAAGGCCCAGACACCACCAGCCTGTACCCAGCCAATATCGAACATAGTGAGGTCATGGGTCAGAGGTAAGAGGGCATGGTTTGGCGGTGGGGAGAGGGGAAAACTTATTTTGGGGTTCCTACTCAAAGCTCTTTTAGGGGATACGTCCTGCTGGGATGACATACCCCCCAAAAAAAACAAGGCTGAGTTGGAATCACTAGGTGCATGCCATGAGGGAAAAAGAAAGAGAGAGAGTACCCACACCGTGGTAGCAAAGAGTGCCACGGCAGACTAACAAACAAAATAGTCCTCTTTGTCTGGTGGTGGGGAGTGGCACACAGACGGTCTAATGGTGGTCGGCAAGTACACCCAGACTAGACAAAGGTGGTTAAGGGCTAAAACAGTAAAATTCGGCCATGGTAGGCGCTATAAATGGAGGCCCTTGCCGTGTGCAATAGGGGAGGAGAACAACACGGGAATCGTAGTAGAAACAGAAAGAAATCACAAGATAGAAAACAAAAAGAGAAAGAAAAGGAAGGAAAGATAAGAGGAAAACTAAAACGAAGAAAAAAAAAAACAGAAAGTTAGTTTGACAGGCATGCACCAATAGGTTGTTTCCCTCTCTTCCTCTCAAAATCTTGCTCTCTGCCAAAAGCAAAAGGATTCCTCCGGGGTATCAACCATTCAGGCCCGCTTCCCTCAAGGTGATTAATTTCCATGGCAGGATTTTCCCTGGGAGATTAGTTACGTTGAGAAGGAGCGTTCTTCCTTCTCTAGTTTTGGACCTGCAGACTAGACTCATTCTCATTTACTTTCTTCTTGTTCTTTGATCAACCCATATGATGACCTTTTATTCTCTTGCTTTATTTACAAAAGTAATTGTTGCTATTGTGATTATTCCACTTAATTAAGGACTAATTGATTATATTAACCAAGAAGTAGAAGTACCCTCTTTTGTTTTTATTATTATCATGTCTATCTGTCATAATTCACCTAGAATGGCTCTGCCTACCATAAGCGTGTTCCTAACAGACGAGGCATAATTTTGCGCACAAGTCGGACCAAGTTGAGTTACAGTTGGGCCGGTCTCAACTCCCTTACTCAAAACATTCGGGCTTAGCATAGCAGGAGGCAGCCCAGCCCAGTATAACAATATTACTACAGGAGGCAGCCCAGCATAACGCACAAAAAGCCCACTACAATAATGAACTGTAACATGTGTATATATAGTAGACTAAACCCTAGACTAATAAATTTCTAGTACAAGTAAAGGACTTGGCTTGCACATAAAGTTAAATTAGGCTTGGGCTTATACTAATGGGCTAATATATCTCTAACATGATACATTGGAATGCATGTAGGTTCTTTCTTGTGAAGGCGAGGTACGCGGTACTTAAATTCCCTAAAAAGCGGTTTTAGACTCATTGCCAACATGAGCTTAATTGGAAGTATGCGGAGTCTCTTAAAAAGAGGCGATGGCGTCACCACCTACTTATAGGACTAGGAACCAAAACATAATTTTATGAAGGTCTTTCTACTAGACTAGGTCTGAAGTTAGGTATAGGATGGGAAGAGGTTAGGCACCCTAAGCTTGTCTAGCCGTAGCTGGTGTTCATATATCGTTGCTCAAATGGATGGAGAGTATGCTTATCCTAAAGGCTTAAAAGGTGTGTGGTTGTATCTAAAACTTAGGAGTACGTCTACGTGTCATGAGAGATAGTTATGGAAAGCAGAGTAGATATGTGACCACGAAATCATAGGCATGCAAAAGATCAAGCAACAACATCAGCATGTGAGCACAATAGAGATCAAGACACTGGCATCAACACATGAACATGTAAATATGCAAGTATGTAAGTGTTAGGTTCTAAGACTTTAGGAACTAAATGTACTAGAACTACAATCTGTAATGTGTTGGCAAACCATGATCAAAACATTAGAGTCTAGGTTTAGGTTGCCCAAAGAAATTGAAATTGAGTGATTGCAGAATTTATTGGACTAAATTTTCAAGGCTTGATCGATCAAAAATTAGACTCGATCGATTAAATCTTGTGTAGATTTATTTTTCTGTAGAATTTCCAATTCAGCCCGAGCTCGTTTGATGTGTAGGGTTTTATGTTTTACTCAAAGTATAAAAGGTAACCCACTAAATCATTGACCAAAATACAATCTAGGAAGATCCTAGAATGTTGGCCACAGGAACGAGAGCCAATGCTAGCAGCAGTTGTTTGGACTGTGACCATGATGGACATCTTTATTAGTTTGGATATGGGTAAGTTGATCCAATTCATATCTCCACCTCCACTTTCTATAATATCTAAGCCTTCTCCCCCATCTCCCCCATCATTTCCACCTTTGCCTCTTCCTCTGTCTCTGCTTTTGCCTCTGCCTTTTGCCATCACCATCACCTTCGCCTACTCTTACCTCTACATCTCTGCCTCTGCCTTCAACACTATTGCAAAGTTCAACAACTCTTAAGTGCTGCACATTATGGCCTGATTCAGGACATTGCAATGTGTCATTGTCATTGAAGCTCACTTGATATGAACTCAAGGATGACCATGGATTACAAATTGGTACTAGCATTAGCAAAATCAACACACTTAGCAGGCTCCCTATATAGTCCAATAGCACCCATGCATCATGTCCCTATCACAGAATATTACTCAAAACTTGTTATTTTCCTAGTGCTAAAAGAATTCTATCAATATGTTCTTGGATTATATATATATATATATGAGCTAAATCTTATGTACAATTACTTAGTTCTTGTATTTTAAGGTCTTTAATTAAATTTAATCATTTGATTGTATTGATCAATAAACTACAGTTGAATTTAATTATTTATCTTTAAAAAATATAATATAGTTTTTGTTGTATTTGTTAATACATACAACCATATTTTGAATTCAATTAGAGAACATAAAAAAGATGCATCAACTTAGGAAATGTACATAAGTTTGCCCATATATATGTGTGTGTATTTAGTAACGTAATGGCAATTTCCTTCTATCATTCTAGAATCACTATTTTGTACATCAGCTCCATAATTTAAATTAAACATTACAAATTTAAAGGTGTATCAAATTTAAAAAATATAATTCCAATCATTCTTAATTTCAAGTAAAATAGAGAAAATCATATTCCAAGCTAAAAGGGACACTTACATGTTCTAAATCTCGTTATGTATTGAGTTATTGGGGGTGGTACTAGATAGGCTACGAAAGCGCATCATAGTTTTTGCCTACTTCCAAAGGAGGTTATGAATATGACATTCTGAATTTACTAGTTTGTAACCCATGCAATGCACTATAAAGTTTAATATAATATAATCTTTTTAATCTTTTTTATATTTTTGTCTAAATATAAAATTTGAAAATCATGGTAGTTATTAGTAGAAATTTAGTGTTTTTATATGGAACTATATATTTTACGTTTAAAGATATTATAATATACCAAGATTCTAAGGGTTTAAATATAGAATATAGTTTAAATTTAGTATATACTGGTGTTATGTCTGTGTGATGCACTATTTAATTAAGAATCATATGTAACTTAAACAAAAGATGACAACAACTAAATTTTTGTATTTATCTAGAAAATTGATTAGAGATTTATAGAAAGCTGATAAGAATAATTATTGTAGGGACCAGATTTGAGCACTGCTACTGTTAGATGAGTAGACTCAAGCCCAACTAGCCTAATACAATGAATTTGTAGAGAGTGGATTTAAGAACTAAGCCCTAGTGAGGATTACAACAACTAAACATGGCTCAAATGGATTGAATGACAAGGAAATAAATTTGAAGTGTGAAACTCAATCCTCGGTCCTCAATGGAGGAGCTTGAAGTTCTTATTACTTCTCTCAATATCAGATTACAAGAGTTTCTAAAGTGGTACGAATCACTACCATATTTTCTGCTTTCAAAAATGCCCCATCTTTCTGGGGGGCTTCTTTACATTATATACTCCCTCTTAGCTAATCTTGGCCTTCCATCTGTTGATCATACAGGTTATTACTTGAGGGCTTGTCCCATCAACCACCTTCCTCAGTTTTCTGTGAGCTGAAGCAACCTAGACAACACTGCTCAAGGGTCATTTCCTCATTAATGTGGCCAGAATGTTAGTTGTGGGCATTTAATGTGGAGGTGACAGTTCTCCCTAGAATTGCACCTCCACCATGCTTCCATGGCTGACCCATTGTACTTGTCTTTTCTCTGGGATGCTGTAGGAAGCCGCCTTTGGTGATGTGCTGCTCTTCCCTTCTATCATCTCGGCTGTTTGAGGACAAGATCATCCTCGACGATGTTTCCTGGCAACTTTGGCTCTCTTCTTTCATCCTTGGATGTTTCTACCTCATCGGCATGGGCCTTTGGGCCTAGTATAAAGTGGGTTGGGATTGCCAAATTCTTAGGACCCACAATAGCCCCTCAAAATCCTGCTGCCCGGCTCCTTGGATGGGGAGGAGGGTTTTAATGTCTTCGGGCCCTTGTTATGTCTTGTCAAGTCTTGTCTTCCCTCAATGCCAATGTCTTTTCACCTGTTTAAGGCACATTTCTAGTGCTTTGGTATATGAAGTGTGCCCTTCATTAAATTCTGGTGGCTTTATGTTCCCTACGTGTAATGGTGCGATGATAATCCAACGATGGGAATCTTTCTGACTTTATGAGCGGGAAAATCTACACAGTTATTCTTAACAAGGAGTATAAATACCTATTTGAACCGATTTGCCTCTTCACTTTTGCATTCGAGAGTTCTTGTGCACACATCCCGAGCTCAGTCAAATCTTCAACCACTCTCACGCCTTTTTTCAGCACAAAAAGTCTGCTCGAGAAGCCTTTCCTCAATTCTGTAAGTTCTCCTATCTCTTTCTAAGCTTTTCCTTTTATTCTTCCCCCACTTTCGTCTTTCCCCGAGTCTTTTAGCTGTCTCTAGGGATGGGTAGGTTTAAGAAATTGGTTGAGTCTGAAAAGGTGATGGAGAAGTTCATCGCAGATTATAGGATACCCAGTAATGTGGGGTTAAGATACTGTGAGGAGGGGGATGGACACTTTAGGAGGCAAGAGGGCGAAGTGGTGATCCCCATAATTGCCTTCCTAGAAGGTGGTATGAGAATCCCTATGGGTTCGATGATGAGGGACTACCTTAGGCACTTCCGGTTAACCCCCACCCAGTGCCCTGTTAATATGTTTAGGATTCTAGGGTGTGTGGACGCCTTGAACGAGAAGATAGGGCTGAGGCTGACCCATCACGATGTGAATTGGTGTTACAACCTCTAACATCTGAAGGGTAAGTCTTATTATATGAAGACAAGGGAGGATAGGGTGCGACTTATCCAGTGCCATCCTGGGTCCAGCAATGGGCTAGACAAGGACCTTCTCATCGTGTCCGGGGAGTGGCACGACGGCTTGCATTGCCCAATAGTGGAGGGAATGCCAGGTGGGGTACTTAGAGTAGTAGAGGGTCTAGTTCTTTGTGTTACCGTGGTTTACTTTGTTTGGTTGCTAACAAGAGTATGTTTTCTTTTCTACAGATCCACACGCTTTTCAGCGTCATTTTCAATTGGTAAATAAGGTGGATCTGGAAACGGTCCTCAGGGCGAAGGTCTTTGTGAACGAAGCTGATAGCCAAGTTAAGGCCGCTCATAAGTTCCTCGGGTACGAGCCAATCCAGAAGTCCTTCTGGGCCCCGAAATGCGTGATTAGGGCAAAAGATCCTCGGTTACACAAAATCACCGTGGTCGAGTATGGATTTTTGATTCCCAAAGGATCTCCTATTCTGGAAGGTGTCTCGTTGGCTGGTCCCTCTTCATCACCTCAAGTTGCTGAGGCCGAGGGAGGAGAGCTAGGAGAAGAAGAGGAAGTTGCTGATTTTGGTCCATCCGAGGACGAATTCGGCACATTTGACCAAGTTCATCAGTCCGAGGATCCTTCTGGTGACCTGAGTGACCTTAATCTGACTGAAGCGAACCTCTTATCAGCAGAGACTTCTCATCGGGCAGAGTTGGGTTTTAAGAGACAACCCCAGACCAGCCTGCTGGATCTGATTGAGGGCCAGCCAGGGAAGGATGCGCCAGGGAGGTCTCAGCCCAAGCTTCCTCCTCCTTCGCCCAAGTCTCAGCCTGCTCAGACCAAGTCCTCCACCCAATCAAAGCTTCCACCTCCTCCTTCTCAGCCAAGTTTGCCACAGAGGTTCGAGCCCACAGATCCCAAAAATAAGAAGGACCCAAAGGGCAAGAGACCCATGGAAAGGGACAAGACTTGTTTTTCCCAGGAGGAGGATGAGGCTTGGTGGCCCTCCAAGCAACAGAAAACTGGGCACCAGGGCCAAGGGAAAGAAATTTCCCTACAGGCTGAGCCCCAGGCCTAGCTCCCTGCCCCAATGCTCCACAGGGAGCCCCTAATGGATACTAATTCACTCAGGGACTTCAGCGGGGGTGAAGGCACATTCGTGGCCGATGCGTTAGAGAGGTCTCTTCTTCTCCCCATTGAAATAGCCGAATTAGAGTACTTGAGGAGTAAGGAGGTCAAAAGGTACTTGGGCATGGTAAGACCTTTAACACTTGTGACTTTTCTAATTTGATTTTTTTTTTTTTAGCTCCCTATTTACTGTGCACCTATTTCAATTGGCAGGTTGTCCAGGCCACTTTTAGGTTTGAGGAGGTGGCCAACAACCAAAGCAAGGCCCTGGATACCAAGTATGACAAGCGCTTAGATGCTGCTTGGACCCTCAAGGTCTCCGAGGCTGATCTCGTGAAAGCTAGGGAGGAGCTGAAGGAAATGACGAGGGCTCGAGACAGCATTGAGTTAGGCCTTGCTAGCGCTCAAAGGCAGGCCGAAGACCAGACGAGGCGCTTGCCCGAGGCAGAGGAATAGCTGAGGATTGTCAAAGAGTAAATCACCGAGCTGAAGAAGAAGGCAACTGAGGTAGAGAGAACCAGGGGCGTTGCAGAGTTTGCTCGAGATGAAGCCCTATGGGCTAAGGTAGAGGTAGATTTTTCTAAGGCAGAGGCTCAGGCCTTTAAGGAGACAGCCGTGAAGGAGGCTATGCCATAGGGGTGTCTGAGACAGAGGCCGCCCACAAGGCACAAGTCCCTGGGGTATGCAGGTTCTACTATTCCCAGGTTTGGAATGAGGCCCTCAAGCAAGCTAGGGTTGAGGCCTCGTTTGACTAGTGGAAGGTGGAGAACGTGTCCTACCCTCCTGCCATCCGTGAGGCTGCTCTTTCCAGCTTCAAGGCCGGGGTGGCTCCCGAGGAAGCTGGTACCACTCTAAATGAGGATGCTTTGGCTACTACCATTGTTGATGAGCCTGCCAAGGAAGCTGATCCTCCTGAAGCAAACTAAGGTCCCAATGAGGAAGCACCCCAAGGGGCTGCAGACCCCTCACCTGATGCCCAATCCCCTCTCACCGAGGAGATAGCTCTCTTTGCAGTGCCTCTGCAAGCTATTCCTCTAAGTCAAAGCTCTGAGGACCCCAAGGCTGCCATAGACCAGCCTCTCAAGGGGGGGAGGAAGATTAAATTGAAGAAATGAGCCCCTTGGCAATTTTGCCTTATATGTTTTTTTTTTTTTTTTTTAACATTGTAATGGCACTTCTGCCTTATTTTATTTTATTTTATTCTTTATTTTTTAAACATTGTAATATGACCTCTATTTTGTAACTTTTATGGACTTAATGAAGCGCACATTTTGTTTTCCATTACTTACGTTGTCTATCTTTTCCACTTGTACAATCCTAATTCTAATTGTGCCTCGGCTTATCACAGCAATAATTATAATAACGTAAAGATGTTTATGCAAACGGAAACCTATCCCTCTTTTGTTTTTGGTTTAAAACTAGAATAGATCAAAGTCAGCAGATCCTTCGGTTCTTTAATGGACATTCAAACTTATGCAGAACAACCCATCAAGTGTAGGACAAACAAAAACCATGTCTATGACACCCTAAAATGCTTTAAGTGATGCTCATGGGTTTAATTTTGAGATTTTATTATAACAAAGGTCATCGTCGTCTGCAATGATCACAACGAGCATCAAAGTGGTTAACTAACTTAGGATAGCTCGTTCATAGTCTTTGTTTGACACTTAGGCAAATTTTGTGAAGTCTTAACTTTACCTAAGCAGGTGGTCCGAGGATCCAGGTGTAGCTCAGGTTCTGTTCAGTACTTAGATTCTTCTTGAAGTAACTAGTTTTCCCATAGATTTGAGTCCAAGGACCATGCAAGATCTTAGTTCTGTCCAGTACTTAGATTTTTCTTGAAGTAGTTAGTCTCTCCGGAGGTTTGAGTCCGAGGACTATGTAACACCTTGGTTCTGTCCAACACTTAGATTCTTCTTGAAGTAACTAGTTTCCCTATAGGTTCGAGTTCGAGGACCATGCAAGACCTTAGTTCGGTCTAGTACTTCGATTTTTCTCGAAGTAGTTAGTTTCCCCACAGGTTTGAGTACGAGGACCATGCAAGACCTTGACTCTGCCTAACACTTAGATTTTTCCTGAATTTATTAGTTTCCCCAAAAGTTTGAGTCCGAGGACAAAGCAAGACCTTGGTTCTGCCTAGTACTTAGATTTTTCTTGAAGTAACTAGCTTCCTCAAAAGTTTGAGTCCGAGCAGCATGCAAGACCTTGGTTCTGTCTAGTACTTAGATTTTTCTTGACGTAGTTAGTTTCCCCACAAGTTTGAGTCCAAAGACCATGTAAGACCTTGGTTTTGTCTAACACTTAGATTTTTCTTGAAGTTACTAGTTTCCCCATAGGTTTGAGTCTGAGGACCATCCAAGACCTTGGTTCTGTCTAGTACTTTGATTTTTCTTGAAGTAACTAGTTTCCCCATAGGTTTGAGTCCGAATACCATGCAAGACCTTGGTTCTATTTAGTACATAGATTTTTCTTGAAGTGACTAGTTTCCCCATAGGTTTGAATTCGAGGACCATGCAAGACCTTGGTACTGTCTAGTACTTAGATTTTTCTTGAAGTAGTTAGTTTCTCCACAAGTTTGAGTCCGAGGACCATGCAAAACCTTGGTTATGTCCAACACTTAGATTCTTCTTGAAGTAACTAGTAATCCCATAGGTTTGAGTCCGAGGACCATGCAAGACCTTGGTCCTGTCTAGTACTTAGATTTTCCTCGAAGTAGTCAGTTTCCCTATAGGTTTGAGTCCGAGGACCATGCAAGACCTTGGCTCTGTCTAACGCTTAGATTTTTCTTGAAGTTATGAGTTTCCCCAGAGGTTTGAGGCCAAGGACCATGCAAGACCTTGATTCTGTCTAGTACTTAGATTTTTCTTGAAGTAACTATTTTCCTCACAGGTTTGAGTCCGAGGACCATGCAAGACCTTGGTTCTGTCTAGTACTGAGATTTTTCTTGAAGTAATTAGTTTCCCAACAAGTTTGAGTCCAAGGACCATGTAAGACCTTGGTTTTCTCTAACACTTAGATTTTTCTTGAAGTTACTAGTTTCCCCATAGGTTTGAGTCTGAGGACCATCCAAGACCTTGGTTCTGTCTAGTACTTTGATTTTTCTAGAAGTAACTAGTTTCCCCACAGGTTTGAGTCCGAGGACCATGCAAGACCTTGATTCTGCCTAGTACTTAGATTTTTCTTGAAGTGACTAGTTTCCCCATAGGTTTGAGTCCGACGACCATGCAAGATCTTGGATTTGCCTAGAACTTAGATTTTTCTTGAAGTGACTAGTTTTCCCATAGGTTTGAGTCCAAGGACCATGCAAAACCTTGGTTTTGTCTAGTACTTAGATTTTTCTTGAAGTAGTTAGTTTCCCCGTAAGTTTGAGTCCAAGGACCATGTAAGACCTTGGTGCTGTCTAACACTTAGATTTTTCTTGAAGTTACTAGTTTTCCCATAGGTTTCAGTCCGAGGAACATGCAAGACCTTGGTTCTGTCTAGCACTTAGATCTTTCCTGAAGTAACTAGTTTCCCCATAGGTTTGATTCCGAGGACCATGCAAGACCTTGGTTCTGTCTCGTACTTAAATTTTTCTTGAAGTAGTTAGTATCCCCAAAAGTTTAAGTTCGAGGACCATGCAAGACCTTGCTTCTGTCTAACACTTAGATTTTTCCTGAAGTTACTAGTTTCCCCAAAGGTTTGAGTTCGAGGACCATGTAAGAACTTAGTTCTGTCTAGTACTTAGATTTTTCTTGAAGTAACTAATTTCCCTATAGGTTTGAGTCTGAGGACCATGCAAGACCATGGTTCTGTCTAGTACTTACATTCTCCTTGAAGTGACTAGTTTCCCTATAAGTTTGAGTCCGAGGACCATGCAAGACCTTGGTTCTGCCTAGTACTTAGATTTTTCTTGAAGTAATTAGTTTCCCTATAGGCTTGAGTCTGAGGACCATGCCAGATCTTGGTTCTGTCTAGTACTTAGATTTTTCTTGAAGTAACTAGTTTCCCCATAAGTTTGAGTCTGAGGACCATGCAAGCCCTTGGTTTTATCTAGTATTTAGATTTTTCTTGAAGTAGTTAGTTTCTCCATAAGTTTAAGTCCGAGGACCATGCAAAACCTTGGCTCTGTCTAACACTTAGATTTTTATTGAAGTAACTAGATTCCCCATAGGTTTGAGTTCGAGGACCATGCAAGACCATGGTTCTGTCTAGTACTTATATTCTTCTTGAAGTGACTAGTTTTCCCAAAGGTTTGAGTCCGAGAACCATGCAAGACCTTGGTTCTGTTTACTACATAGATTTTTCTTGAAGTAACTAGTTTCCCCATAGGTTTGAGTTTGAGGACCTTGCAAGACCATGGTTCTGTCTAGTACTTACATTCTTCTTGAAGTGACTAGTTTCCCCATAGGGTTGAGTCTGAGGACCAGACAAGACCTTAGTTCTGTTTAGTACTTAGATTTTTCCTAAAGTAACAAGTTTCCCCATAGGTTTATGTCTGAGGACCATGTAAGACCTTGGTTCTGTCTAGTACTTAGACTTTTCTTGAAGTAATTAGTTGCCTCATAAGTTTAAGTCCGAGGATCATACAAGTCCGAGGATCAGACAAGTCCTTAGTTGTGTCTAACACTTAGATTTTTCGTGAAGTTATTAGTTTCCCCATAGATTTGAGTCCGATGACCATGGAAGACCTCGGTTCTGTCCAGTACTTAGATTTTTCTGGAAGTAACTTGTTTTCCTATAGGTTTGAGTCCAAGGACCATGCAAGATCTTAGTTCGGTCCAGTACTTAGATTTTTTTTGAAGTAACTAGTATCCTTAGAGGTTTGAGTCCGAGGACCATGTAAGACCATGATTCTGTCTAGTACTTATATTCTTCTTGAAGTGACTAGTTTCCCTAGAGGTTTGAGTTCGAGGACCATGCAAGACCTTAGTTCGGTCTAGTACTTAGATTTTTCTTGAAGTAACTAGTTTCCCCATAGGTTTGAGTCCGAGGAGCATGCAAGACCTTGATTCTGTCTAGTACTTAGATTTTTCTTGAAGTGACTAGTTTCCCCATAGGTTTGAGTCCGACGACCATGCACGACCTTGGTTTTGCCTAGTACTTAGATTTTTCTTGAAGGGACTAGTTTCCCCATATGTTTGGGTCCGAGGACCATGCAAGACCTTGGTTTTGTCTAGTACTTACATTTTTCTTGAAATGGTTAGTTTCCCCATAAGTTTGAGTCCGAGGACCATGTAAGACCCTGGTGCTGTCTAACACTTAGATTTTTCTTGAAGTTACTAGTTTTCCCATAGGTTTGAGTCCGAGGACCATGCAAGACTTTGGTTCTGCCTAGCACTTAGATTTTTCTTGAAGTTACTAGTTTCCCCATAGGTTTGATTCCGAGGACCATGCAAGACCTTGGTTCTGCCTAGTACTTAGATTTTTTTTGAAGCAGTTACCTTCCCCTAAAGGTTAAGTCCGAGGACCATGCAAGACCTTCCTTTTGTCTAACACTTAGATTTTTCTTGAAGTTACTAGTTTCCCCAAAGGTTTGAGTCTGAGGACCATGCAAGACCTTAGTTCTGTCTAGTACTTCGATTTTTCTTGAAGTAACTAATTTCCCCATAGGTTTGAGTCCGTGGACCATGCAAGACCACGGTTCTGTCTAGTACTTACATTCTTCTGGAAGTGACTAGTTTCCCCATAAGTTTGAGTCCGAGGACCATACAAGACCTTGGTTCTATCTGGTACTTAGATTTTTCTTAAAGTAATTAGTTTCCCTATAGGTTTGAGTCTAAGGACCATGCAAGATCCTGGCTCTGTCTAGTACTTAGTTTTTTCTTAAAGTAACTAGTTTCCCCATAGGTTTGAGTCCGAGGACCATGCAAAACCTTGGTTCTATCTAGTATTTGGATTTTTCTTGAAGTAGTTAGTTTCCCCGTAAGTTTAAGTCCGAGGACCATGCAAGACCTTGGCTCTGTCTAACACTTAGATTTTTCTTGAAGTAACTAGTTTTCCCAAAGGTTTGAGTTCGAGGACCATGCAAGACCATGGTTCTATCTAGTACTTATATTCTTCTTGAAGTGACTAGTTTTCCCAAAGGTTTGAGTTCGAGAACCATGCAAGTCCTTGGTTCTATTAAGTACATAGATTTTTCTTGAAGTAACTAGTTTCTCCATAGTTTTGAGTCTGAGGACCTTGCAAGACCATGGTTCTGTCTAGTACTTATATTCTTCTTAAAGTGACTTGTTTCCCCATAGGATTGAGTCTGAGGACAATGCAAGACCTTAGTTCTGTTTAGTACTTAGATTTTTCTTGAAGTAACTAGTTTTCCCATAGGTTTGTGTCTGAGGACCATATAAGAGCATGGTTCTGTCTAGTACTTAGATTTTTTTTGAAGTAGTTAGTTGCCCTATCAGTTTAAGTCCGAGGATCATACATGTCCTTGGTTCTGTCTAACACTTAAATTTTTCGTGAAGATATAAGTTTCCCCATAGATTTGAGGCCGAGGACCATGCAAGACCTCGGTTCTGTCTAGTACTTAGATTTTTCTGTAAGTAACTAGTTTTCCTATAGGTTTGAGTCCAAGGACCATGCAAGACCTTAGTTCGGTCTTGTACTTAGATTTTTTTTGAAGTAACTAGCATCCCTATAGGTTTGCGTCCGAGGACCATGTAAGGCCATGGTTCTATCTAGTACTTATATTCTTCTTAAAGTGACCAGTTTCCCCATAGGTTTGAGTTCGAGGACCATGCAAGACCTTAGTTCTGTCTAGTACCTAGATTTTTCTTGAAGTAACTAGTTTCCCCATAGGTTTGAGTCCGGGGACCATGCAAGACCTTGGTTCTGTTTAGTACACAGATTTTTGTTGAAGTGACTAGTTTCCCCATAGGTTTGAGGCCGAGGACCATGCAAGACCTCGGTTCTGTCTAGTACTTAGATTTTTCTGAAAGTAACTAGTTTTCCTATAGGTTTGAGTCCAAGGACCATGCAAGACCTTAGTTCGGTCTTGTACTTAGATTTTTTTTGAAGTAACTAGCGTCCCTATAGGTTTGAGTCCGAGGACCATGTAAGGCCATGGTTCTATCTAGTACTTATATTCTTCTTGAAGTGACTAGTTTCCCCATCAGTTTGAGTCCGAGGACCATGCAAGACCTTAGTTCTGTCCAGTACCTAGATTTTTCTTGAAGTAACTAGTTTCCTCATAGGCTTGAGTCCGGGGACCATGCAAGACCTTGGTTCTGTTTAGTACACAGATTTCTGTTAAAGTGACTAGTTTCCCCATAGGTTTGAGTCCGAGGACCATGCAAGACCTTGGTGCTGTCTAGTACTTAGATTTTTATTGAAATAGTTAGTTTCTCCATAGGTTTGAGTCCGAGGACCATGCAAAACCTTGGTTATGTCCAACACCTAGATTCTCCTTGAAGTAACTAGTTTCCCCATAGGTTTGAGTCTGAGGACTATGCAAAACCTTGGTTCTGTGTAGTACTTAGATTTTTCTTGAAGTAGTTAGTTTTGCTATAGGTTTGAGTCCGAGGACCATGCAAGACCTTGACTCTGTCTAACACATAGATTTTTCTTGAACTTATTAGTTTCCCCAGAGGTTTGAGGCCAAGGACCATGCAAGACCTTGATTTTGTCTAGTACATAGCTTTTTCTTGAAGTAACAGGTTTCCTCACAGGTTTGTGTCCTAGGACCATGCAAGACCATGGTTCTGTCTAGTACTGTGATTTTTCTTGAAGTAGATAATTTCCCTTCAAGTTTGAGTCCAAGGACCGTGCATGACCTTGATTCTGTCTAACACTTAGATTTTTCTTAAAGTAACTAGTTTCCCCATAAGTTTGAGTTTGAGGACCACGCAAGACCTTAGTTCTGTTTAGTACTTAGATTTTTCTTGAAGTAACTAGTTTCCCCATATGTTTAAGTCCGAGAACCATGCAAGACCATGGTTCTGTCTAGTACTTATATTCTTCTTGAATTGGCTAGTTTCCCCATAGGTTTGAGTCCGAAGACCATGCAAGATCTTTGTTCCGTCTAGTACTTAGATTTTTCTTGGAGTAACTAGTTCCCCATAGGTTTGAGTCCGAGGATCATGCAAGGCCTTGGTTCTATCTAGTACTTAGATTTTTCTTAAAGTAACTAGTTCCCCATAGGTTTGATTCCGAGGACCATACAAGGCCTTGGTTCTGTCTAGTACTTAGATTTTTCTTGGAGTAACTATTTTCTCCATAGGTTGGAGTCTGAGGACTATGCAAGACCTTGGTTCTGTGTAGTACTTAGATTTTTCTTGAGGTAACTAGTTTCCCCACAGGTTTGAGTCTGAGGACCATGCATGTCCATGGTTCTGTCTAGTGCTTATATTCTTCTTGAAGTGACTAGTTTCCCCTAAGGTTTGAGTCCGAGAATCATGCAAGACCTTGGTTCTGTCCAGTACTTAGATTTTTCTTGAAGTAACTAATTTCCCTATAGGTTTGAGTCCAAGGACCATGCATGACCATGGTTCTGTCTAGTGCTTATATTCTTCTTAAAATGACTAGTTTCCCCTAAGGTTTGAGTCCGAGAACCATGCAAGACCTTCGTTCTGTCTTGTACTTAGATTTTTCTAGAAGTAACTAGTTTCCCCATAGGTTTGAGTTTGAGTACCTTACAAGTCCTTAGTTCTGTCTAGTACTTATATTCTTCCTGAAGTGACTAGTTTTCCCATAGGTTTTAGTTCGAGGACTATACAAGACCTTAGTTTTCTCTAACAATTATATTTTTCTTGAATCTAGTAGTTTCCCCATAGGTTTGAGTCCGAAGACCATGCAAGACCTTGGTTCTGTCTAACACTTCGATTTTTCTTGAAGTAACTAGTTTTCTCATAGATTTGAGTCCGAGGAGTATGCAAGACCTTGTTTCTATCTAGTACTTAGATTTTTCTTGAAGTAGTTAGTTTCCCCACAAGTTTGAGTCCGAGGACCATGCAAGTACTTGGTTCTGTCTAACAGTTAGATTTTTCTTGAAGTTACTAGTCTCCCCATAGGTTTGAGTTTGAAGACCATGCAAGACCTTGGTTCTGTCTAGTACTTAGATTTTTCTTGAAGTAACTAGGTTTCCCATAGGTTTGGGACCGAAGACCGTGCAAGACCATGGTTCATTCTATTACTTATATTCTTTTTGAAGTGACTAGTTTCCTCATACGTTTATTTCCGAGGACCATGCAAGACCTTAGTTCTGTCTAGTACTTAGATTTTTCTTGAAGTAATTAGTTTCCTCGTAGGGTTGAGTCCAAGGACCATGCAAGACATTGGTTTTGTCTAGTACTTAGATTTTTCTTGAAGTAACTATTTTCCCTATAGGTTTGAGTCTGAGGACCACGCAAGGCATTGGTTCTATCTAGTATTTAGATTTTTCTTGAAGTAGTTTGTTTACCCATAAGTTTTAGTCCGGGGAACATGCAAGACCTCGATTCTGTCTAACACTTTAGTTTTTCTTAAAGTAACTAGTTTCCCCATAAGTTTGAGTTTGTGGACCACGCAAGACCTTAGTTCTGTCTAGTACTTAGATTTTTCTTGAAGTAACTAGTTTCCCCATTTGTTTAAGTCCGAGAACCATGCAAGACCATGGTTCTGTCTAGTACTTATATTCTTCTGGAAGTGGCTAGTTTTCCCATAGGTTTTAGTCTGAAGACCATGCAAGATCTTTGTTCTATCTAGTACTTAGATTTTTCTTAGAGCAACTAGTTCCCCCAAAGGTTTGAGTCCGAGGATCATGCAAGGCCTTGGTTCTATCTAGTACTTAGATTTTTCTTAAAGTAACTAGTTTCCCATAGGTTTGATTCCGAGGACCATGCAAAGCCTGGGTTCTGTCCAGTACATAGATTTTTCTTGAAGTAACTATTTTCCCCATAGGTTGGAGTCTGAGGACTATGCAAGACCTTGGTTCTGTGTAGTACTTAGATTTTTCTCGAGGTAACTAGTTTCCCCAAAGGTTTGAGTCCGAGGACCATGCATGACCATGGTTCTGTCAAGCTCTTATATTCTTCTTGAAGTGACTAGTTTCCCCTAAGGTTTGAGTCCGAGAACCATGCAAGACCTTGGTTTTGTCCAGTACTTAGATTTTTCTTGAAGTAACTAATTTCCCCATAGGTTTGAGTCCAAGGACCATGCATGACCATGGTTCTGT
Organism: Quercus variabilis; assembly: GCA_030445155.1. NCBI lineage: Eukaryota > Viridiplantae > Streptophyta > Magnoliopsida > Fagales > Fagaceae > Quercus > Quercus variabilis. The sequence continues at coordinate 48,881,185 of CP129454.1, forward strand.
CTAGTGCTTATATTCTTCTTAAAATGACTAGTTTCCCCTAAGGGTTGAGTCCGAGAACCATGCAAGACCTTCGTTCTGTCTTGTACTTAGATTTTTCTAAAAGTAACTAGTTTCCCCATAGGTTTGAGTCCGAGGACCTTACAAGTCCTTGGTTCTATCTAGTACTTATATTCTTCTTGAAGTGACTAGTTTCCCCATAGGTTTAAGTCCGAGGACCATGCAATACCTTAATTTTCTCTAACAATTATATTTTTCTTGAATTTAGTAGTTTCCCCATTGGTTTGAGTCCGAGGACGATGCAAGACCTTGGTTCTGTCTAACACTTAGATTTTTCTTGACGTAACTAGTTTTCTCATAGATTTTAGTCCGAGGAGCGTGCAAGACCTTAGTTCTATCTAGTACTTACATTTTCTTGAAGTAGTTAGTTTCCCCATAATTTTGAGTCCGAGGACCATGCAAGTACTTGGTTCGGTCTAACACTTAGATTTTTCTTGAAGTTACTAGTTTCCCCATAGGTTTGAGTTTGAAGACCATGCAAGACCTTGGTTTTGTCTAGTACTTCGATTTTTCTTGAAGTAACTAGTTTCCCTATAAGTTTCTGTCCGAGGACCATGCAAGACCTTGGTTCTGTCTAGCACTTTGATTTTTCTTGAAGTAACTAGTTTTCCCATAGGTTTGGGTCCGAAGACCACGCAAGACCATGGTTCTTTCTAGTACTTATATTCTTTTTGAAGTGACTAGTTTCCCTATAGGTTTAAGTCCGAGGACCATGCAAAACCTTGGCTCTGTCTTGTACTTAGATTTTTCTTGAAGTAACTAGTTTCCCCATAGGTTTGAGTCTGAGGACCATGCAAGACGTTGGTTCTGTCTAGTACAAAGATTTTTCTTGAAGTAACTAGTTTCCCTATAGGTTTGAGTCCAAGGACCTTACAAGTCCTTGGTTCTCTCTTGTACTTATACATTTCTTGAGGTGACTAATTTCTCCATAGGTTGGAGTCCGAGGACTACGCAAGACCTTGGTTCTGTGTTGTACTTAGACTTTTCATAAGGTAACTAGTTTCCACATAGGTTTGAATCCGAGGACCATGCATGACCATGGTTCTGTCTAGTGCTTATATTCTTCTTGAAGTGACTAGTTTCCCCTAAGGTTTGAGTCCGAGAATCATGCAAGACCTTGGTTCTGTCTAGTACTTAGATTTTTCGTGAAGTAACTAATTTCCCCATAGGTTTTTGTCCAAGGACCATGCATGACCATGGTTCTGTCTAGTGCTTATATTCTTCTTAAAATGACTAGTTTGCCCTAAGGTTTGAGTCCGAGAACCATGCAAGACCTTGGTTCTGTCTAGTACTTAGATTTTTCTTGAAGTAACTAGCTTCCCAATAGGTTTGAGTCCGAGGACCTTACAAGTCCTTGGTTCTGTCTAGTACTTATATTCTTCTTGAAGTGTCTGCTTTCCCCATAGGTTTAAGTCCGAGAACCATGCAAGACCATAGTTTTCTCTAACAATTAGATTTTTCTTGAATTTAGTAGTTTCCCCATAGGTTTGACTCCGAGGACCACGCAAGACCTTGGTTCTGTCTAACACTTAGATTTTTCTAGAAGTAACTAGTTTTCTCATAGATTTGAGTCCGAGGAGCATGCAAGACCTTGTTTCTATCTAGTACTTAGATTTTTCTTGAAGTAGTTAGTTTCTCCACAAATTTGAGTCCGAGGACAATGCAAGTACTTGGTTCTGTCTACCACTTAGATTTTTCTTGAAGTTTCTCGTCTCCCTATAGGTTTGAGTTTGAAGACCGTGCAAGACCTTGGTTCTATCTAGTACTTAGATTTTTCATGTAGTAACTAGTTTCCCTATAAGTTTCTGTCCGAGGACCATGCAAGACCTTGGTTCTGTCTAGTACTTAGATTTTTCTTGAAGTAACTAGGTTTCCCATACGTTTGAGACCGAAGACCGTGCAAGACCATGGTTCATTCTAGTACTTATATTCTTTTTGAAGTGACTAGTTTCCCCATACGTTTATTTCCGAGGACCATGCAAGACCTTAGTTCTGTCTAGTACTTAGATTTTTCTTGAAGTAGCTAGTTTCCCCATAGGTTTGAGTCCGGGGACCATGCAATATATTGGTTTTGCCTAGTACTTAGATTTTTCTTGAAGTAACTATTTTCCCTATAGGTTTGAGTCCGAGGACCACGCAAGACCTTGGTTCTATCTAGTATTTAGATTTTTCTTAAAGTAGTTTGTTTCCCCATATGTTTTAGTCCGGGAACCATGCAAGACCTTGATTCTGTCTAACACTTAGATTTTCTTAAAGTAACTAGTTTCCCCATAAGTTTGCGTTTGAGGACCACGCAAGACCTTAGTTTTATCTAGTACTTAGATTTTTCTTGAAGTAACTAGTTTCCCCATATGTTTAAGTCCTAGAACCATGCAAGACCATGGTTCTGTCTAGTACTTATATTCTTCTTGAAGTGGCTAGTTTTCCCATAGGTTTGAGTCCGTAGACCATGCAAGATCTTTGTTCTGTCTAGTACTTAGATTTTTCTTGGAGTAACTAGTTCCCCCATAGGTTTGAGTCCGAGGATCATGCAAGGCCTTGGTTCTATCTAGTACTTAGATTTTTCTTAAAGTAACTAGTTTCCCATAGGTTTGATTCCGAGGACCATGCAAGGCCTTGGTTCTGTCTAGCACTTATATTTTTCTTGAAGTAACTATTTTCCCCATAGGTTGGAGTCCGAGGACTATGCAAGACCTTGGTTCTGTGTAGTACTTAGATTTTTCTTGAGGTAACTAGTTTCCCCAGAGGTATGAGTCCGAAGACCATGCATGACCATGGTTCTGTCTGGTGCTTATATTCTTCTTGAAGTGACTAGTTTCCCCTAAGGTTTGAGTCCGAGAACCATGCAAGACCTTGGTTCTGTCCAGTACTTAGATTTTTCTTAAAGTAACTAATTTCCCCATAGGTTTGAGCCCAAGGACCATGCATGACCATGGTTCTATCTAGTGCTTATATTCTTCTTAAAATGACTAGTTTCCCCTAAGATTTGAGTCTGAGAACCATGCAAGACCTTCGTTCTGTCTTGTATTTAGATTTTTCTAGAAGTAACTAGTTTCCCCATAGGTTTGAGTCCGAGGACCTTACAAGTCCTTGGTTCTGTCTAGTACTTATATTCTTCTTGAAGTGACTAGTTTTCCCATCGGTTTAAGTCCGAGGACCATGCAAGACCTTAGTTGTCTCTAAAAATTATATTTTTCTTGAATTTAGTAGTTTCCCCATTGGTTTGAGTCCGAGGACCATGCAAGACCTTGGTTCTGTCTTGTACTTAGATTTTTCTTGAAGTAACTAGTTTCCCCAGAGGTTTGAGTCTGAGGACCTTAGAAGTCCTTGGTTCTCTCTTGTACTTATACTCTTCTTGAGGTGACTAATTTCTCCATAGGTTGGAGTCCGAGGACTATGCAAGACCTTGGTTTTGTGTAGTACTTAGATTTTTCTTGAGGTAACTAGTTTCCACATAGGTTTGAATCCGAGGACCATGCATGACCATGGTTCTGTCTAGTGCTTATATTCTTCTTGAAATGACTAGTTTCTCCTAAGGTTTGAGTCCGAGAACCATGCAAGACCTTGGTTCTGTCCAGTACTTAGATTTTTCTTGAAGTAACTAATTTCCCCATAGGTTTGAGTCCAAGGACCATGCATGACCATGGTTCTGTCTAGTGCTTATATTCTTCTTAAAATGACTAGTTTCCCCTAAGGTTTGAGTCCGAGAACCATGCAAAACCTTCGTTCTGTCTTGTACTTAGATTTTTCTAGAAGTAACTAGTTTCCCCATAGGCTTGAGTCCGAGGACCTTACAAGTCCTTGGTTCTTTCTAGTACTTATATTCTTCTTGAAGTGACTAGTTTCCCCATAGGTTTAAGTCCGAGGACCATGAAAGACCTTAGTTTTCTCTAACAATTATATTTTTCTTCAATTTAGTAGTTTCCCCATAGGATTGAGTCCGAGGACCATGCAAGACCTTGGTTCTTTCTAACACTTAGATTTTTCTTGAAGTAACTAGTTTTCTCATAGATTTGAGTCCGAGGAGCATGCAAGACCTTAGTTCTATCTAGTACTTAGATTTTTCTTGAAGTAGTTAGTTTCCCCATATGTTTGAGTCCGAGAACCACGCAAGTACTTGGTTCTGTCTAACACTTAGATTTTTTTTGAAGTTACTAGTTTCCCCATAGGTTTGAATTTAAAGACCATGCAAGACCTTGGTTCTGTCTAGTACTTAGATTTTTCTTGAAGTAACTAGTTTCCCTATAAGTTTCTGTCCGAGGACCATGCAAGATCTTGGTTCTGTCTAGTACTTTGATTTTTCTTGAAGTAACTAGTTTTCCCATAGGTTTGAGTCCGAAGACCATGCAAGACCATGGTTCTTTCTAGTACTTATATTCTTTTTGAAGTGACTAGTTTCCCCATTGGTTTAAGTCCGAGGACCATGCAAGACCTTAGTTCTGACTTGTACTTAGATTTTTCTTGAAGTAACTAGTTTCCCCATAGGTTTGAGTCCGAGGACCATGCAAGACGTTGGTTCTGTTTAGTATTTAGATTTTTCTTGAAGTAACTAGTTTCCCCATAGGTTTGAGTCCGAGGACATTACAAGTCCTTGGTTTTGTCTTGTACTTATACTCTTCTTGAAGTGACTAATTTCTCCATAGGTTGGAGTCCGAGGAATATGCAAGACCTTGGTTCTGTGTAGTACTTAGATTTTTCTTGAGGTGACTAGTTTCCACATAGGTTTGAATCCGAGGACCATGCATGACCATGGTTCTGTCTAGTGCTTATATTCTTCTTGAAGTGACTAGTTTCCCCTACGGTTTGAGTCCGAGAACCATGCAAGACCTTGGTTCTGTCTAGTATTTAGATTTTTCTTGAAGTAACTAATTTCCTCATAGGTTTGAGTCCAAGGACCATGCATGACCATAGTTTTGTCTAGTGCTTATATTCTTCTTAAAATGACTAGTTTCCCCTAAGGTTTGAGTCCGAGAACCATGCAAGTCCTTGGTTCTGTCTAGTACTTTGATTTTTCTTGAAGTAACTAGCTTTCCCATAGGTTTAAGTCCGAGTACCTTACAAGTCCTTGGTTCTATCTAGTACTTATATTCTTCTTGAAGTGCCTAGTTTTCCCACAGGTTTAAGTCTGAGGACTATGCAAGACCTTAGTTTTCTCTAACAATTAGATTTTTCTTGAATTTAGTAGTTTCCTCATAGGTTTGACTCCGAGGACCATGCAAGACCCTGGTTCTGTTTAGTACATAGATTTTTCTTGTAGTGACTAGTTTCCCCATAGGTTTGAGTTCGAGGACCATACAAGACCTTGGTGCTGTCTAGTACTTAGATTTTTCTTGAAGTAGTTAGTTTCCCCATAAGTTTGAGTCCGAGGACCATGCAAGTACTTGGTTCTGTCTGACACTTAGATTTTTCTTGAAGTTACAGTTTCCCAATAGGTTTGAGTTTGAAGACCGTGCAAGACCTTAGTTCTGTCTAGTACTTAGATTTTTTTTGAAGTAACTAGTTTCCCTATATGTTTGTGTCCAAGGACCATGCAAGACTTTGGTTCTGTTTTGTACTTAGATTTTTCTTGAAGTTACTAGTTTTCCCATAAGTTTGAGTCTGAAGACCATGCAAGACCATGGTTCATTCTAGTACTTATATTCTTTTTGAAGTTACTAGTTTCCCCATAGGTTTAAGTCCAAGGACCATGCAAGGCCTTAGTTCTGTCTTGTACCTAGATTTTTCTTAAAGTAACTAGTTTCCCCATAGGTTTGAGTCCAAGGACCATGCAAGGCCTTGGTTCTGTCTAGTACTTAGATTTTTCTTGAAGTAACTATTTTCCCTATAAGTTTGAGTCCGAGGACCACGCTAGACCTTGGCTCAATCTAGTATTTAGATTTTTCTTGAAATAGTTTGTTTCCCCATAAGTTTAAGTCTGGGGACCATGCAAGACCTTGATTCTGTCTGACGCTTAGATTTTTCTTAAAGTAACTAGTTTCCCCATAAGTTTGAATTTGAGGACCATGCAAGACCTTAGTTCTGTCTAGTACTTAGATTTTTCTTGAAGTAACTAGCTTCCCCATATGTTTAAGTCTGAGAACCATGCAAGTCCATGGTTCTGTCTAGTGCTTATATTCTTCTTGAAGTGGCTAGTTTTCCCATAGGTTTGAGTTCGAAGACCATGCAAGATCTTTGTTCTGTCTAGTACTTAGATTTTTCTTGGAGTAACTAGTTTCCCCACAGGTTTGAGTCCGAGGATCATGCAAAGCCTTGGTTCTTTCTAGTACTTAGATTTTTCTTAAAGTAACTAGTTTCCCATAGGTTTGATTCCGAGGACCGTGCAAGACCTTGGTTCTGTCTAGTACTTAGATTTTTCTTGAAGTAACTATTTTCCCCATAGGTTTGAGTTCGAGGACTATGCAAGACCTTGGTTCTGTGTAGTACTTAGATTTTTCTTGAGGTAACGAGTTTCCCCATAGGTTTGAGTCCGATGACCATGTATGACCGTGGTTCTGTCTAGTGCTTATATTCTTCTTGAAATGACTAGTTTCCCCTAAGGTTTAAGTCCGAGAACCATGCAAGACCTTGGGTCTGTTTAGTACTTAGATTTTTCTTGAAGTAACTATTTTCCCCATAGGTTTGAGTCCGAGGACTATGCAAGAGCTTGGTTCTGTGTAGTACTTAGATTTTTCTTGAGGTAACGAGTTTCCCCATAGGTTTGAGTCCGAAGACCATGCATGACCGTGGTTCTGTCTAGTGCTTATATTCTTCTTGAAATGACTAGTTTCCACTAAGGTTTGAGTCCGAAAACCATGCAAGACCTTGGGTCTGTCTAGTACTTAGATTTTTCTTGAAGTAACTAGTTTCCCCATGGGTTTGAGTCTGCGGACCTTACAAATCCTTGGTTCTATCTTGTACTTATATTCTTCTTGAGGTGACTAGTTTCTCCGTAGGTTTGAGTCCGAGGACCATGCAAGACCTTAGTTTTCTCTAACACTTAGATTTTTCTTGAATTTAGTAGTTTTCCCATAGGTTTGAGTCCGAGGACCATGCAAGACCTTAGTTCTGTCTAACACTTAGATTTTTCTTGAAGTAATTAGTTTTCTCATAGATTTGGGTCCGAGGAGCATGCAAGACCTCGGTTCTATCTAGTACTTAAATTTTTCTTGAAGTAGTTAGTTTCCCCGTAAGTTTGAGTCCGAGGACCATGCAAGTACTTGGTTCTGTCTAACACTTAGATTTTTCTTGAAGTTACTAGTTTCCCCGTAGGTTTGAGTTTGAAGACCATGCAAGACCTTAGTTCTGTCTAGTACTTAGATTTTTCTTGAAGTAACTAGTTTCCCTATACGTTTGTGTCCGAGGACCATGCAAGACCTTGGCTCTATCTAGTACTCAGATTTTTCTTGAAGTAACTAGTTTTTCCATAGGTTTGAGTCCGAAGACCATGCAAGACCATGGTTCATTCTAGTACTTATATTCTTTTTGAAGTGACTAGTTTCCCTTTAAGGTTGAGTCCGAGAACCGTGCAAAACCTTGGTTCCATCTAATACTTGTATTCTTCTTGAAGTGACTAGTTTCCCCATATGTGTGAGTCTGAGGACCATGTAAGACCTTGGTTCTATCTAGTACTTAGGTGGTTGTTAAAACACAAGGCATACAAGCATAATAGACTTAGAATTTGGGTTAGAGGAATGCTTTCGTTAATAGTAGTACCTTCTCAGGTTATTTACATTCCGTGGCGAGGTACAAGTTTTTCATCTAAGTCTTCTAAGTTGTATGCACTTACCCCTACTACATAAGTAATTTGGTGTGGTCCTTCCCAATTGGGTCCAAGCTTTCCTTAGGATGGGTTCTTGGCAGCACCCACAACTTTTCTCAGCACTAAGTCCCCTGGTGCTAGTGGTCTTAGCTTCACATTGGCATCATATCCCTGCTTGAGCTTCTGGTGGTAATAGGCCAGCTGGATCATTGCTTTTCCCTTCGTTCATCAATCAGGTCTAGACTCTCCCTTAGTAATTCACCATTAACGCTTGGAGTGAAAGAGCTCGTCGTCAGCGTTGGGAAGTTTGCCTCCAAGGGGATAACAGCGTCGGCCCCATAAGTCATGGCAAAGGGTGTCTCCCCTGTTGACCGCCGTGGTGTAGTCAGGTAATTCCATAAGACGTGTGGCTGCTTTTCCACCCATCTTCCCTTAGCATCATCTAGTCTCTTCTTAAGCCCATTGATTATGACCTTATTGACAGCCTCAGCCTGCCCATTTCCCTGAGGATAAGCTGGAGTTGAGTACATGTTTGTGATTCCCAGTTCATAACAGTATCTTCTGAAGGCTTTGCTGTCAAATTGAAGTCCATTATCTGAGATAAGGGTGTGAGGGACCCCGAACCGTGTAACAATGTTTCTCTAGATGAACTTCTTTGCATCCACATCTCTGGTGTTGGCCAATGGCTCAGCTTCAACCCTCTCAAGGTCCTCACATTTTGCTTCCTCGACAGCTGCATCGGGAGGCACCATCGGGGTCTTTGATTACTATAAGCTCTCTTCTGCTGTGGGCGAGGACTCTGCATCGAGCCGATGCAATATGGTAGTCACCATGCACTGCTTTGCTGTAGATTGGCAACCACGAATTTCGAAAACTTGGTCCCTTAACGGGAATTTCACCTTCTGGTGCAAGGAGGAGGCCAAGGTGTAGAGGCAGGGCTTGCCTACGATGGCTGTGTACGGGGAGTAGGTGTCCACTACTATAAAGTTCACCTCCACTACTTCTGGGCCGGTCTGGATAGGCAGCCTAATCATGCCCCTTGGAGTAACAAGCTTCCCATCAAAGCTCATCAAAGGAGAGCTATAAGGCATCAAATATTCTGGTTTTAACCCTAGCCCCTTGTAGAGGTCGGGGCACATAATCTCGGCCCCACTGCCATCGTCCACCATCACCCTCTTCACGTCATAGTCCCCAATTCTGAGGGTGATTACCAACGCATCATCATGGGGTTGGGTGGTCTCAATCTTGTCTTCCTCTGAAAAACTCAAGGTTGGGTAGAAACTCCTTCTGGCCCTCTTTGGCTCTGGTTGTGACTCCTCAACAAGCAGCTAGGCCACAGACAACACTTGTGAAGCGTGCATGCCTGTTCTTCCTAGTGCGACCAAGATTACATTGATCTTTCCTACGGGTGGCCTCAATGCAATATCCCTCTAGAGCTCCTGATGGGTCTGACCTTGATTACCACTGGAATGATACAAGAGGTGTTTCATCTTTCCTTCTCGGACTAATTGGTCTAGATGGTTCTAGAGGTTCTTGCAGTCCTCTGTGGTATGTCCATGGTCCTGGTGGTATTGGCAGTAAAGGTTCTGATTGCGCTTCGTGGGCTCTCCCGCCATCTTGTTCGGCCACCTAAAGTATGGCTCATTCTTGATTTTTTCCAACACCCGATGCACTGGTTCATGGAACACAACGTTGACAGTCTGTGTGTTGGTTGCTCCGGATTGCCCTGCGAAGTCTCTCCTCGAACGGTTGCTGTTATATCAGTCTGACCTGAAATCCCTCATCTCCTGAGGGATAACCTTCTCTTTTCCTTTACCCTACAGCTGATCTTCCTCTACTTATTTGTACTTATCGATCTGATCCATTAGTTGGCGCACACTAGTGGCGAGCTTGCCAGTTAGAGACTTCCTCAAGTCGTGCCTAGTTGGGAGACCATTCTTGAAAGTGCTGATGGCAACGTCATCAAAATCGCCATCCAATTCATTGTACATCTCCCAATACCTGTCCGAGTAGGCCTTTAGAGTTTCTTCATCATGCATGGATAAAGACAGCAATGCACTCAAGGGCCGAGGAGGTCTGCTATTTGTAACGAAGCGAGAGCCAAAGGCTTGGGTCAACTGTCTATATGAATCTTTGGAATTTGTCTTCAAGCCATTGAACCACTTTATCACCACTAGTCCCAGACTGGATGGGAAGACGTTGCACATCAGTGCCTCATCTTTAGAGTGGACAACCATCCTTTGGTTGAACTGGCTCACATGCTCCACGAGGTCCGTTTTACCATTATATATGGTGAATGTTGGCTGCTGGAACTAGCGAGGAAGCATAGCCTCTTCTATATGGCGTGTGAAAGGTGACTTGGAGAGTTGATCCAGTGCCCTGCTCATGGCATTACTTCCCAAGCCTCTGGGAGATGGGCTGCTACATTTATGCCTCTGGTGGTGCTCTTCCTCGTGAGAGAAGGTCTCGCTTGGAGGAGTTCTTGATCTTTGCCTATAGTCATCGTCACTTTCATTGTCGGAGGGCATGTCAAGGCTAGAATGAGGCTGCTTTCGTTGTGCATGGCGCAGCTTTCTCTTCAGGTTATCTATCTCTCGCTGCATAACCAGCTTATCATCCCGCCTTTGGGATACATGACTCTTAACTTCTTCTAATTGCATGGCCTGGTCATTATTTTGTCTCCGGAGCACATGACTGCCCCTACGAGAGTGGATTTCACTGGTCTGCGTGGTGTGCACACTTCCCTCTCAAAACCTTCCATTCTCTTCGGTTTGATCGCGCTCGGGGTTGGGGAAGTTACCCTGTTGTTGGGATCTCGCCGGTTTGGGATGACGGGATCCTGCTTGATGTGGGCCTGATCCTGCCATGCTTGATTGTTGTCCTTACTAACACACAAGTTCTTTCCCACAGACGACGCCAATTGTAGGGACCGAGTTTGAGCACTGCTACTGTTAGATGAGTGGACTCAAGCCTAACTAGCCCAATACAATGAATTTGTAGAGTGTGGGTTTAAGAACTAGGCCCTAGTGAGGATTACAACAACTTAACATGGCTCGAATGGATTGAATGACAAGGAAATAGATTTGAAGTGCAAAGCTCAGTCCTCAGCCCTCAATGGAGGAGCTTGAAGTTCTTATTACTTCTCTCAATATTAGATTACAAGAGTTTCTAAAGTGGTACGAATCACTACTGTATTTTCTGCTTTCAAAAATGCCCCCTCTTTCTGGGGGGCTTCTTTACATTATATACTCCCTCTTATGTAATCTTGGCCCTCCATCTGTTGATCATACAGGTTATTACTTGAGTGCTTGTCCCATCAGCCACCTTCCTCAGTTTTCTGTGAGCTGAAGCAACCTAGACAACACTGCTCAGGGGTCATTTCCTCATTAATGTGGTCAGAATGTTAATTGTGGGCATTTAATGTGGAGGTGACAATTCTCCCTAGAATTGCTCCTCCACCATGCTTCCATGACTGATCCATTGTACTTGTCTTTTCTCTAGGGTGCTTTTGGAAGCTGTCTTTGGTGATGTGCCTCTCTTCCCTTCTATGATCTCGGCTGTCCGAGGATAGGATCATCCTCGACGATGTTTCCTGGCAACTTTGGCTCTCTTCTTTCATCCTCAGACGTTTCTACCTTCTCGGCATGGGCCTTTGGGCCTAGTATAAAGTGGGTTGAAGTTGCCAGATTCTTAGGCCCCAAAATTACAATTTTATGTCTATCCATGAGGTGTTTTAAAAAATAAAAAATTAAATTAAATGTAGATATTAGTAGTTGTATACACGCACTATGATTGTTTTTTTATTATATAAAATTAACGTTGATATGAACAATTAGCTAGTCTATCCATGCTAGAATTCATAACTCATAAATGAAGTAGATTTCCAATTGCTAATTGAATAAATCATTGATTTACTCAAAAAAAGAAAAAGAAAAGAATAAATCATTGAGAAATTATAGATAAATTAATAATAAAATTAAGGATTAGATAACGAATTTGGATTGTAATCAAATTAAAAAATTTATCAACTTATAAATTATAGGAGAAGAAGATAAGAACAAAAAAAAATTATATATATTTTAAAATTTAAAAAAAAAAAAAAAAAAAATCTGCAATTTAGTAAAACCATTTGGCTCAACCATAACTTCTAAAAACAATTCTACAATTTAGTGAATTCATTTGGCGTAACAACGATTTCTAAACCTAACTTTTATTATATAATATATAGTATATGATATGATATATATTTATATATTAAAATAGTGATGTGTAAATTATGAGACTTTAATAGCTTATGTGGCATAATGATAAGGCCAACTAAAAGTCAAATGATTTTGATTTTATATATATTATAGATTATAGAGTATAGACTGGTAGAGTCACGAGTTTATTTTTTATGGTTAGAAATTTCACCACTTGATTTTTTTTTTCTTCTTTTCTACAAAGAAAATCATATTAAAAAATTGGGATAATTAAAGTAAAAAAAGTAAATTATAATACATTTTAGCCACTAAACAAGATCAATGACCAGAAAGATGCAGTTTTACATACAAAACTCTTAAAAATTAATCACAAATTTATGCATCCTTCCAAGCAAAAATTACAAAACTAAAAAAGAATAGAATTTGTAAATTACACTACTATACTATTCAAAGACATTCACGCGTTTTTTGGTCAACAAAATGCAGACATTCACTCGCCATGAGGTTTTTTTTTTTTGGGAAAAAACTCGTTTATAAGGTGATGACTCATGACTGTGACTGATGAACTTGCAAAGAGAAGTATGTAGTAAGTACATTGGAGGCTGCCGTCACTCATTCAAAAATTAAAATGGTCACTTCACTTTGATATTTGCTAGTGGATCTAGATTTATTGATCCTACCGTGCCATACGTGAATTGAAAGTTTTTATTTATTTATTTATTTATTTATTTTTGGAGAAGAACGTGAATTGAAAGTTAGAGTGATGTTTAGGGGCTGTTTGGATCATCAATTTTCATAATTCATAATTTTGTTTTTATAATTCATAACTTAAAAATGATGAGACTCATAGCGAGAAGTCCGTTTGGGAGCATTATAACTTTGTTTACAGTTTTTTGATTCCATAACTCATAACTCAATAGTATTTTTGTAATTAAACATACATGGGAGACCCACTAGTCATTACTCACCAGCACCTTTTGACCAATCTACCTTTTTTTTTCCCCCTTTCTTCAGATCAGCCCATCTTCATCAGTTCTTCCTTCTTCTTCTTTTTTTCCCTTCTTCTTTCACTAGGTTCGAGTTTTTGGGTTGTTGAGGGTCATTTTTGGAATAGAGAGAAGGCAGCCCAACCCAGCAACACGGGCAGCAGAGGAATGGCAAGTATAGAGTAAAACCATTAAGTCCAAGCGGCAGGAATAATGGATCACAAGCCCATAATATAAACAATTGGATCTTGAGGAAGCAAATGGGCCTAAAAGGCCCGGAAAAAGAGAAATGGCACCCATGGGCAATATATGGTATGAAAAAGTGAGAATGGGCCGCGGCAAGCCCAAGGCAATGTAAATAAAGAAAGTAGGGGTTGATGGCAAGCCCATGAACCCCAAGGATGAGAATAAGGAAATTGGGCCAGGGAAGCCCAATCAAGTTAGTAAAAGCCCATGAGAATGCAGAGTTAGTAAGCGGGCCGAGGAAGTCCAAAGGAAGTAAATGGGCCGGAAAGGCTCAAGGGAAGACAAAAGGGACACTGGAGCCCATAAGTCAGAACACCAGTGGCCATATTAAGCCACTGGGGGAAAGAAGGGAACGGCAGGCCTGAAAAGAGGCCCAGCAGGACCAAATCGCTATGGCAGGAAATGCCAAGTAATGTGGTAGGAAGCCAAGGCAATTAAAGAATTGGGTTGAAAAGAATGCAAAGCCCAGTACCAAGCAAAGCCCAGTAGCAAGTAAAGCCCAATCCCTGAGGGAGTGGGAAATCAAAGTAGCAGCTCATGAAAAGCCAGGAACGGACGGCAGGTAGTACAGGCAAAGTCTCCAGTCCACGGTAGATGCATGAACAGCAGGCATATTTTAGACATATACATATAGAAGGCACGCGCAAGGCTCAGGCACCACCAGCCTGTACCCAACCAATGCGGGACATGGTGAGGTCATGGGTCAGAGGTAAGAGGGCGTGGTTTGGTGGTAGAGAGAGGGGAAGACTTGTTTTGGGGTTCCTACTCAAGCTCTTTTGGGAGATACGTCCTGCTAGGATGACATACCTCCTAAAAGAGGCAAGACTGAATTGGAACCACTAGGTGCATGCCATGAGGGATAGAGAGAGAGAAACATCACCACGGCAGGAGGAGGTGTCATGGCAGACTAACAGACAAAATAGTTGTCTTTGTCTATAAAAGGGAGTGACTCGTAGACGGAACAGTGATGGTCAACAAGTACACCCAGACCAAAAAAAGGTGGTTAAGGGGTAGAATAGTAAAATTGGGTCATGACAGGCACTATAAAAGGAGGTCTTTGTCGTGTACAGGGAATAACATAACAATGACACTAAGGCATACACAAGAAAACAGAGGAAACACAATATTGAAAATCACGGTTGTAGAAATCACTAAGGAAAGACTAAGGGAGAAAACAAGAAGGAACCCGAGGAAAAGAAAGAAAGAAAAGATAAAAGAGAGAAAGATAGAAAGAAAAACGAGAGTTAGTGGCATGCACCGATAGGTCTCTTCCCTTCTCTCCCTCTCAAATCCCTGCTCTCTTCCATGAATAATCGTCCTGGGCATTGTCCATTTAGGTCCGCCTTCCTTAAATCCATTAATTTCCATAACAGGATTCTTTTCCTCGGAGGTTAATTGTGTTGAGAGGAGGCATTCTTCCTCTTTGGCCTTGCTCCTGCGGACTGAACTGGACTTAATTTCTTTATATTTTGATTAGCCTCTTTTACCATTTGCCCTTCTTACTTTATTTGCAAAAATCGATTAATATTACTGTAATTATGGACTATTTGGTCATTCTCTATTAAAAGAGTAATCTGGTCATTCCAGAATACTCTGTTTTGTTTATTTGTATCTGTCTGCCACAAACTTTCTCTAAAACAGCTATGCCTTCCATAAGCACACTCCTAGCAGACGAGGCGTAGTTTGTACACAAGTCGGCCAAATTGAGTTCCAGTTGAACCGGTCTCGACTCCCATAACTCAGAACACTTGGGCCTACTATCACCAAGGGGCAGCCCAGCCCAACACAACAAAAAAGGCCCCCACATGGGTTTCTTTTTCATTTTTTTTTCTTTTTTTTTTCTTCTTCTTTCACTAGGTTTGGTGATTTGGGTTTTTTTTTTTATTTATATTTTTTTATTTTCACTGGGTTCGGGCGATCTGGGTACTGGAAAAAAAAAAGGTTGCACCGAGTGACAAGTATGGGACCCACAAACAGTGTGAAAAAATATTGAGTGATGGTGCCAAACGGGTGTGGTATTTTAAAGTGATAAGTGATGAGTGACGGAAATTGAGTGATGAAAAAAAGTGATCCAAACAGCCTCTTAGTATTTTTTTTTTCTTTATTTTTTGTATTTAAAAATAATTTTTTATTTTTGAGACTAAAAAATTTGTTTGACAACTCAAAATGGACAAAAAACAAAAATTGTTTTCAAAACTCAATTTCTGAAGGAAACTGAAAATGTGGAAAGACTATTTTCAATTTCTAATTTTCGAAAGTCAATGAAAATACACATTTAATTTAATGAATCTGTCTCATTTAAATGAGTTAGCATTAGATATCAAATCCTAGTACCAACCTATTTTAGTATTTTCTATTTTCTTTTCTTCAAAAAACTATTTTTTTTTTTTTAATTTCAACTAACCAAACATGTTTTCAATTTCAAAAATACAAGAATTTTTTTTTTCTTTATATTTCCAAAAACAAGTTTTTGAAAATAGAAAACAAAAACTGTTACCAAATATAATCTAAATATTTATTTTTAATCTTAGTCAATGAATTAGATTTAAAAAAAAAAAAAAACTTTTATATCTTAATTAGTTCATAGAAGTTCCAAATATTTTGCTATTCAAGACTGAAGGTAAAAAGTTTGATACTTAAGGATTTAACTGTTGTCTTACTTTTTGGCTCTAACTAAAAGATGGCTTAGAAGGTTTTTTTTTTTGGCCTGAGTATTATTTAAAAGTAATGTTAGTGACACATAAAATGGTTCAATTTGTGCCACAATTCACCTATGTGGTTAGCACATAAATTTTAAGAGTAATGTCATCAATAAAAGTACACTGTGCCCCCCTAAGAGCATTCACATCCGAGAATTTCATTCTATCCTATTTTACCATCTCAAAAAACTACTTTATCATTTATACTATACCATTTTACAACACACCCAACATCCAAACTTTTATTTTCCTATTCTACTCATTAAAATAATATATCTACACAATAAAATAATATATCCCTACACCATATCTATTCTCTCCCATCTCTCTAATTTTTAGCTCTCTTCCACTGAAACCAAACCACCTCAATCATCCAAAAAGGCTTTAAAAAAAAAAAAAAACTGCAAAAATCCAATACAAATCAAACCCAAGTACCAAAAACCTTAACTTTCTCAGAATTTTACTGATTTCTCAGTAGCCCAGAACTCAAACAAACCTCCAAAATAAAAACCACTTGCAAAAACCAAATATCAATCAAACCCACTTCCAAATAACTCTCTCTTGGCATCACCTCTTGCCACCACCGCCACCAACACACCAAACCCACTTCCACCGTTGACCCAACTGCCACAATAACTCCACCAATCTCCTAAGAAATCTAGGAAATCGTGGCCCACCAAGCAAAAAAACCCAGCCACCACCATGCAAAACCACCACGACACCGGCTAGCAACCACCACCATAATCACAGTACCCACCACCATTCCAACCACCAAAACCCATGCCAACAATCACTAAGAGAAACCTACGCCGATCTGAACCCACGCAACCCATGGCAAACCTAAACAAAACCCACGACAAACCCACAGCCCAACGCCGATCTCCACACCACACCTAAACACTGTTCTCTATGCCAAACCCCAAATGCCAATCTCCACGCCGCCATACTAATCTGCAACGAGAGAGAGAGAGAAGAGAAATAATGAGTGGGTGGTAGCTTGCCATGGCCGGGGACAGTGGGTCAAGCCATAGTGTGGTGGCTATGGGGTTTTGAGTTTGAGGAGAGGGAGTGAGTGAGGACTGAAAGGAGAGAGAGACATGAGACAGAGAGTGGAGAGAGAAAGTGGCAAATATTTATAGGTGAGAATAAAAAATTATTATTTTGTTTTAGAATGCTGCTACAATGCCATCGTAAATTTACGATGGTACTGTAGTAGTATTGCAAATTTTTTTTACAATTCTAAACATTTACAAGTTCGGGTGTTGAGTGGTTTTTGGCCTTTAATGCTAAATCTGTCCTACATATACCATTTAGCAATCCGAATGCGAATGCTCTAACAATGTTATCGATATTTTTAAGAGTAATGCTATAACCAAAAAAATTTCTACAATATCACTTTTTACTTACCAATAACCACTTACCATAATAGTAAGTTTTTTTTTTTTAATTTTTTTTATAGGTAATAGTAATTTGTTAATTTATGTAGTTTTAGCATTTTTCCACCTTTTAAAGTTTATAAAAAATTAATAGATTATATCTAAAACAAAATATAGAAACCCAAAAAAATTAGCCCAACAAAAAAAAAAAAATTTACCAATAGTAAAGCTAAAAATAAATTATGGCCAATCAACCTATTTTACCTAAAACAAACAAATTGACCTTTTAATAGCATGAACAATACCCTCGCCAAGAGTAGCAAGGTACTGTCCATAGTCCATACGCTATTTTTGTGTTTTAGTTTGAAGAGTCTGATGCACCACACAATTTTGTGGGTTTAACCATGTTTTTTTAAGCCAAAACCTATAGTTTATCTAGATTGACGTGAATACTTAGGGGATTTTTTAGAAAATAACTACAAAACCCAAACAATATTATTAGTTAGGCAACGTTTCAAACATATTGCATTTCTAACAATTCGACTTCAGAGAAGTCGATTTTACTGTTCATATCTATTTTTTAGATAAAAAAAATCGAGTTTTTTGTAATCATTTTTTGTACATAGAAATCGACTTCAGTGGAGTCGTCTTCAATACAAAGAAAACGACTTCAGTGGAGTCGTTTTCTTTGTATTGAAAACGACTCCACTAAAGTCGATTTGCCGAAAAACACAACACCACCAACTTCGTTCTTCATTCTGTAAAAACCCAGTCCTTACCGTGATCGATGAACGAACTCAGGTGCCTGGGTTTCTTGCCGACGAACCCAGGCGCCGATTCTGACCGACAAACCCAGCAAACCCCGACGAGCAACACCAAACCCCGACGAACCCAGCAACACCGACGAGCAAATGTCTAACACGCTCGGATCGGATCAGTGGAGGAGAAGAACATGCTCGTCGGTGCCTGGGTTCGTCGGCACCTGTGTTCGTCAGCGCCTGCGTTCGGTGTTGCTGGGTTCGTTTGTTGGGTTCGCTGGGTTCTTCTGTGACGGCATGGGGTTTTTTGGCGCATGGGATCTTCTAGGTTCGTTGGCGTGGGGGTTTTTTGGACAAAGAAAACGACTCCACTGAAGTCGATTTCTATGTATAAAAAATTACTACAAAAAACTCGATTTTTTTATCTAAAAAATAGATATGAACAGTAAAATCGACTTCTCTGAAGTCGAATTGTTAGAAATGCAATATGTTTGAAACGTTGCCTAACTAATAATATTATTTGAGTTTTGTAGTTATTTTGTAAAAAATCCCTGAATACTTATACCTACGATATGTTATAAAAGGCTTTGATCGCACGTGGTGTGGGGACAGAATCTTTCTCTAGTTGCACCCAGCCACCCAGTCATGACTCATAACTTGCACATACTCATAGACCAAGGAGGAGACAAATCATTGTCTGAACTATTTGAGGCAGCCAAGATTTGTAGAAAGAGAATACTTCACACACAATAATAGCTGGCAGAATCTAATGGTAGAGAGAATTGATGAGGTAATAGAAAAATAGGGAGCCATTATATTGAGGCAAATAATTATTTTACGTAGTTTGTTCTACACAAATGCAATTTATAATTGAAAACCTGATTTAAAGTCATGAAGTTATAGAAATACAACGTGTACATGTAAAATAATCTGTGTAAAACAAACACTGTTCTTATGTTTATCTTGCACGTGTGCTGAATAGAAGAAGAAGAAGAAGACAACTAGATAGATCTACTATATGCTTGGCGTCAAAACAAAATTTAAGGTCATAGAAGTGTCAATTTGTGCGGAAAAAATTTTGTAACAATAAATCACAATTTTTGACCTAATAATACAAGATGTCAGCCCAAAAAAAAAAAAAATGGGACATCCAAAAAAAGGTAGGGAAATCTTGTGCATATTATAGCTTTTGACAGTTTGGTCTTCGGTTGTTGGTCTACATACTACATGCATCGGATGTCCCCTTAGCTTGGGTTAAGAGTCTTAAGACTAATGTAGTAATCTAGGTTTGCGATAATTAAGGATAAAAGTTAAATACAGTATTTGTGTGCTGTTTTTTAAGTTTCTCACTTAAGATTTAACTATGTAGCTTTTTTGTCATAGATAGAAGTGTATTTTTAACTAAGTACAATCATATGGCTGAATTTTAATAAGAGAATCTAAGAAATAGTATATAAATACTGTATCTAAATTTTTCTATTAAGATAAATTATACTAAACCAAAGGATAATGATTTTCTTGAAATCAAAAAATAATAATAATAAAAAGTAATTTTCTTAAAACTACTCTTGGTGTGAGTTAAATATAATATTAATTTTATTAAAAATGAAGTTAAAATGTACCTTTTATAAGTGAAAATTTAATTTTTAGGTTAATTTTTCGTTTTTTAAACCTACAATTTCATCCTTAATTTTTTTTTTTTTTTAAAGCGCATCAATTTCATTGTTATTTCCATTTTCTGTTAAATTATATTCTTGAGAATCACGACAAACAAATATTAACAGTTGACATGGCATGCTTCAAAAATTAAAAGTTTAGCCCCATATATTCATTATATTCATGTTCACGATTAATGAGAGCATTTTTTTTTTTTTTTTGAAATAATGGATTAGAGATAACACAGGGACCCATGACTTGTCATTCTCTACACTTCCATAGTTCAGGTGGTGAGTTCTGAGGCTGATTCTCCTATAGGATTCAGGAGCAGTGAAATTCATGAAATGTCAGTAATTTATAGCTAAATCTTAACATAAGCCAGAGATATGTACCACCAAACTCACCATCCATGGTAATTAAGGAAGCGAGGCCAATAGGCTATTGACTAAGGAGCCAATGAAAAAACGCTCCAAAATTTGTACCAACAGAGGTATCCAGGTACAAATAGAAGTATTAATTAAGTCTT
Organism: Quercus variabilis; assembly: GCA_030445155.1. Taxonomy (NCBI): domain Eukaryota; kingdom Viridiplantae; phylum Streptophyta; class Magnoliopsida; order Fagales; family Fagaceae; genus Quercus; species Quercus variabilis. The sequence continues at coordinate 48,901,429 of CP129454.1, forward strand.
AATTATTCACCAATAAATAAAATTTAGTTTTTTTTAATCAAAGAAAAACTAGTTAAAGAAAAATATTTTCATTAAATGTGGTAATGATTGTTTATTTTTCTCAATTTTAAGGTGTAGAACAATGGTTTTAAAAACCGATACGATGAAATAACCTGAAAATGAACCAATTACCGATTTTCTGGTTGAACCGGTGACATCATAAATAATTTAATTATTATTTATTAAAATTATATAAATAATTAATACTCCAATAGTATTAATATATTAAAACTAACAAAGCAATAGTAATAAATATGTTTCCTTAAAAAATATAATATAACATCTTTTTATAGAAATTAACATAATAACATTACAAAATAATCATCCTCAACATAATAAACTTTCAACAAAACCAAATAAATAAGTTCATTAGTCATTACACTTACATCCAAATGGCAAATAGCAAATAAGTTCATTACATCCAAATAGGAAATAAGTTTTAAATGAAGAACTAAATAAATAAGTTCGTTACATTCAAATAGCGGAGAGGTAGAGCACAGAGGGCGAGAAAATTATCAAATGAAAGAGGAAAATAATCAAAATACCTGATGAAGCAGAGTAGAGAGGTAGAGCATAGAGGGTGAGATCGAGATCAAAGGAAAAAAAAAAAAAAAATCCAGACTTTAGAATCAAGTAATCAAAAATCAAAAGCAAAGGAAAAAAAACCCAGACTTGAGAATCGGAATCAAAAATCAAAATACCTGATGAAGCCACTAAAGCAGAGAGGGCAAGACTGAGACGGAGACAAAGGAAAAAAGAAAAAAAAGAAAAAAAGAAAAAAACCCAGAAGCTTATCATGACCTGTGACTGTGAGGATGAGAAGCAGATTAGTGACCGTGAAGGTGAGAAGGAAAAAAAAATTGAGAGATTCAGAGAGAGGCGTGGCCGCGTGAGCTTGAGTAAGGTGAGACTCTCATCGTGAGAGTGAGACGGAGAGGAGTGAGACGGAGAGGAGTGAGAGTGAGATACAGAGATAGAGAGGCGTGAAAGTCTGATGAGTGAATTAGGTGTTTAGGTTAGTCTTTAGGTTCCTTTTGTCCAAAACGATGTAGTTTTAGGCTGGGAAAAAATTAAAAAAAAATGTGTAGTTTAAGTGAACAACCTAATTGGCCCTGAATTGGTTCGACCATGCTAGTTCCCAGTTTTTTGGTTGAATTGGCCGGTTTTTGGATTTTCACGGTTTTTGAGTGATTTTCGGTTTTTATCCATAATTGGACCGAATTGAAAGCCGGTTCCCAGTTGAACCAGTTGGACAAGCCTGTCTGGTCTGGTTTTTAAAACCATGTGTAGAACTCATTAATCTCTCACACACAAATGCTAAAAGAACTCATTAATCTCTCACTAATAAATAAATTTATACTTAAATTTTATTTAAAGACGTCAAATATATAATTTTGTACCAATTGTCAATCATACTCTTTTTAGTATTTGATTGCTTCACACAATAAAATAATGTTTATTTTACTTCAATATTAGTTCTTCTAACTGTTCTCTTCTTTTACTTGGTCAATAAAGTATTTATTAAAAAAAAAGGATAATACAATGGGTTGGTTTTAATTTTTAACTTTGCATCTAAAAAAATAAATTCTAAATAAAAAACAAATACCAAAAGTTAAATAAATATTTTATTAATATTTGAAATATAAGAATATGTCCCGCTCAAAGTAGCCACCTTAACCAGAATTCACAAGTATGAGATTACCAGTCATGTCCAAGAACAGATATAGCCCAGAACATGGTCCCCTGAGCAGCCCAGTAGAGTGGCCAAAAAGACCTAGTATTGAAGTAGATTGCAGCTGCAGCCAAGGCAACGACAACAAAGCTTCCATGGCCACTGTTCAATTGAAAACCAAACACGGTATAATTGTATTCGAAAATCAATAATAACATGGTTTTAATGTTAGAAGGCAAAGATTCTGTAAGTGTGAGATTACCAATCATGTCCAAGAACAACTATAACCCAGAATATGGTCCTCTGAGCAGCCCAGTAGAGTGGCCAAAAAGACCAACTATTAATGAAGTAGATTGTAGCTACTGCCGATACAAAGACCACAAAGTCATCTCTGATAAAATGACTTAGCAGCAGAGACCACGGATTCTTGACCCAGCAATTCTTGGGAATGGCAGCTCGGGTCGCTGCTATCTTAAATGGAGGCTGAGCACTTGGGTTGAAGTCATATTTTTGGCCAACCCCATTAACACCATTAGTGTGCTCAACTTGTCTCTGCATTTCTTCAACAACTGGTTCTTTCATTGGAGGACTTTGTTCTGGTGGTAAAAATACTCATTGTTTTTTGTTGTTGGAAATGTAGTGGGGAATAAGAGTTTAAATTCTAGCCCGCGGATGATTAAAATGAGAGAAATGTTATGTTAACAATATTTTCACAACAAATTCTAAAGATACATTTGGTACGCTACAGTAGCTCTTGTAATGAAATAGTTATTCATGAGTAATATAGTCATTTGGTTGCATCTTTTTTTTTTATGAGAAATTTGGTTGCATTTTTATTACATGGATTAGTTATTATATTGGAATAACTATTCTTTAAATTGAAGAATATCTATTCATTTTTAAAATGGATGTAATAGTTATTCCTTAGTGCATATAATAGGTTTTAAAATTAATATATTTTCAAAAATATAAAGTTTTCTTAGATATCATATTTTACATGCTCTTCATATGTAACAATCAAACTTATGAATATTAATAGTTATTCCATTACAATGTCTTCTATTTTCAGTAATAAAAATTATTATTCCTAATATAATCAACATTCAGTGTACCAAACATATCCTAAGTAACAAGTTATATTTTGCTATTACTAGTGAGTAAAAAAAAAAATAGTTTCAGTGATAGATTCAAATTAAAAACCTTTAAAAACTTGCGACAAGCTATCATCTTGAATTCAAACAAAGTTTTTGCACTCTTTGATAAGAAAACACCACATCTTTCTTTTTCGTTTTAATATTGAAAGAGAAAGATGTAAAAATTTTGAAAAATTTCTTACAAAACTAGTTCGAAGACTTTGACTAGTGTTGATGCTCACTTTGGCAAGAATGCCCAATAGTAGGAAGAAGCCCAACATTATGGGAGGAAAAGAGTTAGTAAATTGAGAAGAAAGCCATTAAGTCCGAATGACAGGAATAATAGATCATAGGCCTAGAAAATAATAAATGGACCTCAAAGGAAGCAAGCGGGCCTAAAGGAGCCCAGAGAAAGAAATAGTAAACCCATGAGTATTATGTGAAATAGAAAGCAAGAATGAGCCAAAGAAGGTTTGAAGTAATGAATTAAGTGAGTAAGGGGTTGATGGAAAGCTCATGAACCCCAAAAGTAAAGGATATGGTAATTGGGCCGGGGAAGTTTAAAAGACTTAATAAAGACCCATGGGAATGCAAAATTAGAATGGGCCGAGGATGACCGAGAAAAGGAAATGGGTCAAGAAAGCCTGTAAGCAATGTAATGGGTTAAGAAAGCCTAAAACAGTATGAATGCTAGCCCAATGATAATACTAGGCCACTGGAATTAAGTAAAAGAAAAGCATACAGCAGGACCAAAAAAAGCCCAGCAAGCACGAATCAACTAATACCATAGCAGGAATAACAGAATGGAATGACAGAAGCGCTAGCAAGCCCACGAAAGGAGCAAAGAATGGGTTAAAGAAAGAAAAGCCCGCAATCAAGCAAGGCCCAACCTAGGAAGGAAGCAAGCTATAGAGAGCAAAGGCTCAGAGACCCATTCATGCCACAAGAGGTCAAGAATGAGCAACAAAATGCATAGACGAACCTTCAGGTTATGACAAATGCATGAGTAGCAGACAAGCCATGGACACATATGGAAGTGGAGCATGCACAAGACTCAAGCATCACCAACCTGTACCCAGCCAATACAGAAGTGGTAGGCCATGGGTCAGAAGTAAGAGAGGATATGGTTTGTGGTTGGGGAGAAGGGGAGAGTCTATTCTGGGGTTCCTGCTCAAACTCTTTTAGGGGAAATGTTCTGCTAGAATGACATACCACCCAAAAAAGGGAAAGATGAGTTGGAATCACTTGGTACATGTCATGAGGGATAATGAGAGAGAATGTCCACCCTTATCCGAATAGGAATGCCACGGTGAATAAGCAAACAAAAGAGAATTCTTTGTTTGGTAATGGGATGTGGCATGGCTAGCACATGTAAGTGGTGGTGGCTAGGCAATTGACAGATCAATGAGTGGTTTGGAAGGGCACCCACAACCAAGACAAAAGTAGTTTAGGGGTAAAATAGAAAAAACCTAGTCATGGTAGGCAGTATAAAAGGAGCCCCTGCTGTGCACTGTAGGGCATCACAACTACAACAACAACCACGAGAAGAACAAGGACACGGAAGTAAAAAGAGAGAATAGAGTGATAAACAAAATAGCAAAACCTAGAAAAAGAAAGAGAGTTAGAAAGAAAAAACAGAGAGAGTAGGATGTCAGGCATACACCAATAGGCTAATCCCTTCTTTCCCTCTAAAAGCCTACCCTTTATTAAGCATTAAGGATTTTTTGGGCATAAACTATTTAGGCCCATTCTCTCAAAGTGGGTAATTTCTACAATAGGACCTTCCTATGAGGTTATCCACATTGAGGAAGTGGTTCCCTCCTTGGTCTTAGCTCCATAATGCAACTAAGCACAGTAGATTAACAATTTTTTCTTTGATTTTATTGATTAAGTATCAGTGTTATCGCTCTTTCATCATTGCCATTTTATTTATAGTGCGTTTCTATTGTTGTGCTGCTCTTTTTCTTTATTTTATTTGGAATTCTTGTCCTGGCTAACAGTAGGTGCATTTCTTTTCATTGTTGTTATATTATACTTGCCTGCCAAAACTCTTTTGTAATAGTTTCATCTTCCATGGGCATGTAACCAAAGTTTCCACAAAGGGGTTTTAGTTTGCGCAAAAGCCGGTTTAAGGTGAGTTGCAATCAAGCCGGTCCTGACTCTCTTACCCAGAACCTTTGGGACGCAACATGGCAGGAGGCAGCCCAGCCCGCAATTGCAAAAAGGCCCACCACAACTAGTATATCTTTCCATTCTAAATAAAAAATATAAAATATAAAAAAATCCATTAGAGTATGTAGAAAAAATAATTGGGCCCCCCCAATATTGGACATCCAACCCCCCCATACCCATATCTCAACTATCCTCCTAGGCCTTAGCTTTAGTTTTAGGCCTTCTGTACTCTAAATAAAACAAAAAGCTGGCCCACTTACATTTAAATACTCAAGTCCAAACACTAACAACAAAATTTTACTTTCTCTCAATCTCAAAAAACCCACCCACAAAATCCCTTATTCCCTTTACTTCTTATTCTTTTTTTCTTTTCTTTTTTTTTTTGATACACTTTCACTTGCCATTGGTACCATTGCCTACCAAGCCCCCCGAAACTTAGAATCAGTCCTCTGTCCTCATAGTCCCAAAAAAAAAAAAAAAAAAATCCTGATCAATTTTTTCTTTCTTCTTGCTTTCTAAAACAAATCACCCAACATATTTCATTGTCAAATTTCAAGATTTGGAACTTGGTGACTGCCTGGTGAGTTTTCTTCTCTTTCTTAAGCATTAGACATTCATATCTTTTTAGTGTCTTTTCTTTTTTTAATTTTCTCAACTATCTACACCTAAATATTCACATGCTCTTTATATTTTCATAGATTTTTAGAGAAATACATGATTGAAGGCATAGGGAGATTGTTTGTGATGAGTCTTAAAGGGAAGATCTAAAGTTAGAGGTAGAGGCAGTAGGTATTGCCACACAGCCCGCACCCATCTTTGCACTTTGTGAAAACAAAGTTTCTATGGTAAAATTGTTTTGATTTATTACCTATTTTTGATAAGTTAGATATCATGTGGCTGTGGCTGTTGTTAAATTGTTTGGTTTATGTTGTGTACCAATACTTGTGTGTTTAATTTTTGTTTTTGTTTGAGGGGTTATTATTAATTAAAGTCGTATTAAAAATGGGTTAACTATTTAAATTATAGTGGAAATTTTGTTTTTTCTTGAGTATGAATAACATCCATATAACTAAGTAAAAATTTCTAATTAAAATTTTATTTTTTAAAGTTCTTTTTAGCTTAATTTTTAAGTCATATTCTTAAAGTTAAAAGAATTATGAGCAAACGAAAAACAATTGATGCATTCTTTAAGAAAAAAGATGTCAGCAATTTAGAAATTAGGACACCTGTGGCTATAGAAACAAATGTTGATACTTTAATGCCTGATGAACACCCTTTAAAATGTTCAAGAATTCAATCTGAAGAGATAGATCGTGATACAGGATCACGTAAACAAATATGTGAATTCCCTATCAACAAATAAGATGAAATCCGACGAGCTTATCTCAAAGAATGTCCATATCAACCTAAAAATATAGACTATCCATACAACGATGATATTCATCATCATCGATTTCAACCTTCATGGTTTGAATCACATAGGGATTGGTTGGAATACTCACCTTCAATGGATGCGATATATTGTTTACCTTGCTACCTTTTTAGTAAGAATCCAATAGGTCGTCCTGGATCAGATGCATTCATTTCTACAGGTTTTAATAATTGGAAAAAGGTGAATGATGGAATGAATTGTCCTTTAATTCATCATGTAGGGAAAGATCCAAACTCCCCACATAAAATTGCTGTGAAATTTTGCGAGGATTTAAAGAATTATTCACAATATATTGACAAGCTAATTGAGAAATAAACATCAAAAGAATTAGAGAATAATCGATTGCGGCTCAAAACCTCAATAGAGTGTGCTCGATGGCTAGCATTCCAAGCTTGTGCTTTTAGAGGTCATGATGAAAGCCTTGATTCAAAAAATAGAGGTAATTTTATTGAATTGATAAAATTCACATCAACTTTCAATGACAAAGTAGCTAGTGTTGTCTTGGAAAATGCTCCACGAAATGCCAAATATACGTCACCCACAATTCAAAAGGAGCTTTTGCATATTCTTGCTAGTAATGTGCGAAATGCTATTCATGAAGAAATTGAGGATGCAAAATTTTGCATTCTTGTGGATGAAGCCCGAGATAAGTCGAAGAGAGAGCAAATGGCCATTATTTTGAGGTTTGTTGATAAAAATGATTTCCTTAAACAATGTTTCTTTCATATTGTGTATGTTAAAGATACTACTGCGTTGACCCTAAAGAAGGAGATATGTGCTATCCTTTCTCGTTACAACTTTCACATTGAGAATATTCGAGGTCAAGGGTATGATCAAGCTAGTAATATGCGTGGTGAATGGAATGGATTACAAGCTCTATTTCTTAAAGAATGTCCATATGCTTATTATGTACATTGCATGGCTCATAGGTTGCAATTGGCTTTAGTTACAGCACGTAGAGAAGTAAAAGTTGTTCATCAATTCTTTGATCATTTGACTAATATTATCAACATTGTCCTTGGTTCTAGTAAGTGTAATGATGAATTGCAATATGCTCAAGGGGAACAAATTGAGAATATGATTGCTTCTAATGAAATTGAGACTAGAAGAGGAGCAAACCAAATTGGTACTTTGCAACGGGCTAGAGATACACGTTGGGGATCTCATTTTCAATCTATTTGTAGTTTGATAAAAAGTTTTGATACAACTTGCAAAGTTATCAATACTATCTCTGAGGAATGGGCTAATTATAAACAACATGGTGATGCTGAGGGAGCTTATCAGGTATTAATATCATTTGAATTTGTTTTAATTTTGCATATGATGAAAGAGATTATGGGAATTACTAATATTCTTTGCCAAGCTTTGCAACAACATTCTCAGGATCTTTTAAATGCTATGCATTTAGTTTCAACTACAAAATCACTTATTCAAAAGTTGAGAGATGATGGATGAGAGCCTTAACTTGCTAGTGTTACATCATTTTGTGGATAACATGAAATTGATATTCTTGATTTAAATGCTCGTTACACTAAAGCTCTAGGTAGATACCGTCATCAAGATGAAGCTTTAACAACGATAGAACATCATTTAAGAATTGATATATTAATAGTTGCAATAGATTTTCAATTGCAAGAATTGAATTGTAGATTTTGTGAGCTAACAGCAGATCTTCTCACTCTTAGTTCAGCATTAAATCCTAAGGATGCTTTTAGATCATTCAAAATTGGTGATATTTGCAATTTGGCTTAAAATTATTATCCTCAAGATTTCACTAAGCAGGAAATTATTTTTGAAGCATCAATTGCAACATTATGAGCTTGATGTGACAAAGCATCCAGATTTTCAGAATATGGGTACAATATTTGAGCTATGTAGGGGATTAGAAATTTCAGGGAAGTCTAAATTCTATCATTTAATTGATAGACTGATTTGTCTTGTGTTGACTCTTCCAATTTCTACAGCAACTATAGAACGAGATTTTTCAGCTATGAAACTATTAAAAATAAGACTTCACAATAGAATAGAGGATGAACTTTTGGCAGATAATATGATAGTTTATATAGAAAAGGAAATTGCTAGGAATTTCACCATGGAAATGATTATGGATGAATTCTATTCCACGAAAAATCATTGTCAGACATGATTTTGATATGAAATGTTTTTTTTTTGTGTGGATATTTTTGTATATGTCTATAGTGAACTAGACAGTTTTTGTATGTTCATTAATGTTTAAGATATATCAAAATTAAAATTTCATATTCAATAGACTTATGATTTATGTTTTTTATATCAATACTTCGAATTGGCCCCCCATGTGAAAATTCCTGGCTACGCCCCTGAGCATATCTTTCTATCAGTTATTAATACGCCATAAAAGTTAACGTGCGTGTGTTATGCACTATAACTCAATTATAAGATACTACTATAAAAAGTCGGGGGTACACACATGAAAGTACGTGTATGTTATGTTCTATTCATGTAGGTTTCCTATCCACGTCATGCTCCACCAACCATTTTATGACACGTGTCTCTCACACTCTTTAATATTTCTAACAGTACTAAGCATTTAAGTCTAGGGCTACTTAGGGCCTGTTTGGCAGCCCTACTCAAACACAAAACTACACATTTTAAACAATAGGGCTTTTGGCTTCACTCATTCCATGGTGGTAGCGCTATGGGGGCTGTTGTGAAATTTTAAAGTACTCGCAAGTGTACGAATCGTACCAAAATATAGTTTGATAAGAACGATGTTGAACCCACAGGGACTTGAATGAACGTAGGAAAATTAAATCAAATCTTAACCAGATTAATCCTAATCTAGTTTAATAAAAATTGGTTGTTTTGAAATTAAATAAACTAAGCAAATAATAAAATTAAGCAAATAGTTAAACTAAGCAAAAAATATAAAGCAATAAAATGATGTAAACAATCAAAAGAAAGTAATTAAGGTTTTGGAATCCGCCTTGTAAGTCATATCAGCATATATTTATGATAATTAATTTTTCCCAACCACTACATGATAATCTAGAAATCAATCTTGCTATCATGGAAAATATTCTCATTAAAATCCTTATTTTAAAAATCAAAAGCATGTTCTTCTTCGCTTCTTCAGTATAAAATAAAATTATAAATTGTATCCATTGACAGACAAATCACAAGCGATATCCAATTTTATAATCAAGAATTAATAAACCAAGCATTCAATTAATTAAGATAAATCTTAAATCATGAGAAAAACATGATTGAACTCATATCTAGAACCCCATCTTAGTCAATTGATATAAAGTAAGAACAATTTAAATCATTAAAGAACAACTATTGTGAGAAAAATCAAATTATATAAATATTACTGATAATCCTTAACAAGATTTCATCCTCAATCTTAATTATAAATTTATCTACTCATGATAATTGAAATAAAACAAATAAAATATCAAACATTAAACTAAACAAATAAAACTGAGAAAAAAATAGTCACAGTGTTAGAGAAAAGCCATAAAAGAAACCACGTATTGTTGCCTGCGTTCCAGTCCTAGTCACCCCACTATTTTTCTGTTTTGCTCATATTTATGTATCACACAAAGACCAACCTATACGGCTATACCACTTAAAAGAGAGAAGCTGCCTGACACATTCCTAGTACAAGTCGGACAAGGACTTTATTTATTATTAGTTGTAGGCCACACGTCCAGGACATTAGAATTGGGCCTGACTTCTCATTCTCTAACTCTCAGTCTTTCTTTTCTTTTATTCTTTCTACACATCACGCCTGGATTGGGCTTTCTTTCATTCTTCTCTCTTCTTTTTCTTTACTTCACTGGATCTCTTCAAGGTTTGGCTTGACTTTGGGCCCATCTTGTAGCATTTGACTTCCACGTGAATTACTTCTTCAATGATTTTTCCATTCCTTCTCTTGAATTCATGCCTAGCTGGATGTAAGTTGGCTTCATTTAATTGGCTAGTCCCACTTTGCATGTAAAACTCTTGTTACCTACAACACAAAGATATTATATAATCAGTCACAAAATAACATAAAAATAAGGCTAAATATGTAGATATGTGAGTACTTTATTATATATATTTCATGCACATCAAATACCCCAAACCTACATTTTGCTAGTCCTCAGCAAAACAGATAAAGAGCAAAACAAACCAAATAATGAAATTATTTTTTTGTCCACCAATAACAACTCATAACAACCTACTACTTATGATTTGTGATAAAAATGTTGTGGACATAACATTCTCATGTGAAAAAATTAAGACATCTTGTTGTCGTCACAATATTTTTATAACTGCTAAGGTGTCAATTTTTTACAATTCAAACTAAAATATAATAAAGTTATAAAGGTAATATGAAAATGTTATGCCATTCTTTCTATTTTCTAGAAATTTTTTTTACTAGTCAATTTTTGTTGAGCCAAAATTCACTATTTAACATACAATTTTCTTGAGTTGAATTTTTGTATTTTGTTTTGTATATATTTTTTTTTCTTTATGCACCATTTTAAGTAAAAAAACATAGTTTTACACACATACACACAAAAACCAAAAACAGAAACAAAAACTTAGGATTAAAACACTTTTCATCCTTTATGTTTGGGGTAGTTCACAATTTTTCCTTAAACTTTAAAATCAAGCAATTTTGCCCTTAATATTTTGGAAAAGAGCAAATATGTCATATCATTATTCTCTCAATTAAAACCTAATGAAAGCTTATAATTCTTAAAATATTTCATTGCGTAATGTCTAAAAAAAACTCCCACTAAATTTTAACATACCAAAAATTTTCTTCACCTATTTTGAGTTTTAGATGGTAGTAATGCTTAGAAAGTTGGAATGGTAATAATATAAGGTGCTTTATTTATTATCTAGAGAACATTGATTTTCTAGATTTAAATCTTCAAAATTTATAATTTATCAAATGGAAAATTCGATGACACATGCCTTTCGTTATCCTTTTTTTTTTTTCTTGCCTAAAACGAGTGTTCATTAAAAACTAATTAAGCTAAAGATTGCGCCTTGCACCTAGACTCATGCAGGATGAAAAAGAAGAAAGTGTGAATGACAAAATTTTGATTGTGTATGGTTGAAGGTATTTGATGAAGAGTTTTAATTGTAGCATATGACATCATACATTGCAAAAATTTAAATATTGCAACAAGATTTTAGCAAAACTCATTGCTTATTGTTGGAAGATGATGATATTTCGTTATCATTCTTAAAAGTTTTTATTGAATGGATATTACCTTTAGCAAATAGATATCGAAATTCTAATACATAAAGATTAACTTTGTATGATATATGATGATGCCGAAAATCACCAGTGAGTCACACGGTCCTCACACGTCGGAAAGACACCTGCAAGACAAAAAGGAGATGACCTAACAGAGAGCACCGGTGTGGTGCCGGCCAAATACCTTCCGAAGGTCAAGTTAAAACTTCTTTCAACTCTAGAGTACTAGAGAGGGTGTAATTATGCGTACCTTGATTTGTGAGGGTATTGGGGTTTTTATAGTAGTTGAGGGTTGACCCTTTTCCTTGAAGCAGAAGTCTTTTCCTTATAGGAATCCTCATGAGCGTAGATTACGGGATCCTTTCCTTATAGGACCCGGATACTAATCGTGGAGTGCAAGCAATCTTCGTGGTGGGCAAGTTTCTAACTTTTATGGAGCCGTCAGCCTTACAACCGTCAGCCTTCTTTCTTTCCAGCAGCCGAGTGGTCGTCAGCTTCTTGCTGTTTGTATAACCGTCCGTTTCGAGCTTGCAGTCCGTTTACATTGTCCCCGTCAGCATGACTCTGCCCGTTACCCGCTATTGGACCGTCGGCCTAAACCTGTGCTGACGTTCTAGCCTATGACGGATGCTATGATTATTCTTCCATATCAATTGCCCCCTACTCCATATGCCCGTCAGCCATACCAGACGGGTTATGGAGTTTGCTTCCGTCACTACCTGCTACTTTGATCAAGAGAAAAATAATTGCTGCTGACATTAAATGCTGGGACAGGTGGCGTGCTTGGATTGACCCCGCGTCTGAACGTGGGCGTCGCTTCGTCTTCCGTGCGTTTAACTCATATATATATGTGGCCCCCTCCTCCCATTTTCACTATTTCATTTACCTGATTCCTGGAGAGCACATCCGTCGCCCACATTCCGTCAGTTCTACCAACGTTCCTGCCGTCGTCTTTTCAAACGTTACTTCTAGAACTTGTAAGTTTCCCTTCCTTTTTGCATGCTTTCAATTTTTCTTTTAAAGTGAGGTCGTCATCCTAGGTGCTTAGTTTACACCCGTCACTTGTAGGTAGATGTCGAGTGACGCGCCGAGTGACCAGTCGTCGGTTCGCGAAGGAGCGGGCTACGACGAGGTGTTTGGTTTGGGCTCAAGTAGTGAGTCTGAGAGTTCCTCCTGGTCGTCAGAGAGGGAGACGTCAGCCCATGTTGCCGTCGAAGAGATAGAAGGCCAGGGAAACGTCGCTCAAGAGGAGGATGTAGGCGAGGGGAGCGAAGTTGAGTTAGGAGGGGGGAATGGGGATGAAGGTGACGAGGAATCTAGTGAAGAGGAGTCTGAAGGTCCTGAAGGTAGTCGTCCCTTCATCCTTCCCAAGGACTGGGCTGTAAACAAATTTCTTCCAAAGATGACGCTTAAAATTTTTAATGAACTGCGTGTCCGTTTTCAAATCCCTGATCACATTCCCATCCGTCTACCTATGGAGGGTGAGAAGTGTTACACGGGAAAAACTGCAGACGTTGGCATGTATGACGCCATGTTTGCTGCCGGTTTGAGATTGCCCCTGACGGCTTTACACCGTCAGCTGGCTGATTACCTTGGCATATCAATCAGTCAGATTGCCCCAAATTCATGGAGAATTTTTATAAGTGCTGAGGTGTTGTGGGGTCGTCTGAGCGGAGGTCACCGTCAGCTTACCTTGGATGAGTTTTTCTATTGCTACAGACCCCGTCATCTTTCTTCGTCAAGGGGGATGTATCACTTTGCTGTTAGGGAGAAGGAGTTAAGGCTGGTGTCTGAAATGCCAGACTCCAATAGAGCCTAGAAGGGTAGGTTCTTTTTTGTAGAGGGGACAGACTGGGTGTGCCGTCAAAACGAATGGGAAACAATTCCCTTTGGCTGTTTTGACAACACTTGGGGTTTTGTCAAGGAGTCAGGTTTTAGTCGTCACCTTTTATCCTCGTCAATTTGCCATATTTTACTTTTCCTTTGAAAAGATACTAACACAATCAAGTTTTCTTTTTTCTCTTTTTTTTTTTTTTTTTTTTTTTTTTTAGCTTTCATTCGTCCGTCAATAACTGACGAGCAAGAGGATTTTATCCGTCGGGTTCTGGGGATACCTATAGAGGAGCGGTCGTGCCGAGACTTGATTACCCTAGATACTCTCTATACATACTGTGGGGGTCCCGAACCAACGCCCGAGGCTCGCAGGTTGGAAGAGCTTGCTCGTTATCGTAAGTCTTTATCTACCCGTCAGCTTCTATACTTCTAGTCGTCAACTTCCCTTATGTTTTTCCTCTTTTTTGTGCAGAAATGGATGCTGCTAAGGAGCGGATCAAGGCCGCCGCTGCCCGTCAGCGGGAGGAGAAGAGGGCGAAGGAAGAGACGACGTCTACGCCTGCCCTCAAGCCCGTCGCCAAAGGCTCCCAGAAGAGGAAGTCTGACGGAGTGGTCATTCGCCCGTCGAAGAGACCAACCGTCACTCCCATGAAGTCGCCCCCTACGTCGGGTCATGGAGCTGGGAAAGGCGTCATGACTTCTTCTGGTCCCGTCTTGCAGGGACCCCAGAGCTTCCTGACGCATAAGGATTTTACCGTCGAGGCTGTCGGGACACTTATAAGGCCGACGGACATGGATCCTTGTGCTCAGTTAGGGACGGATGAGCTGGGGTCGTCGGCTTTGTTCGACCTTTCTCGGGTAAACCGTCAGTTTTACTCTTTCTTTGACTGATGTAAACAAACCCCTTCTTTTTTTTTTTTTTTTTTTTTTTTTTTTTTTTTTTTTTTTTTTTTTTTTTTTTTTTGTAGCTGACGGTTATATTTTTGTTTAGGCTTTGGTCCGTGTAAAGGCGTTGACGGAGCGATGCGTGGCCAAGGAGGGCGTCGCCTCTCGTCTTAGCAAGCATAATGCCACCCTGCGAAACGAGCAGGGCCAGTACAAGGATGGGGTACGGACACTTAACCGGGAGCTGAAAGAGGTGAGGGACGAGCTGGAAGAGGTGAAACGTCAGCGGGTTGAGACAAAAGGAAAGTTGATGGCTCTTTATGAGCAGTTAGAGACAGTAGGGGCTGACGCTGTTGAGAAGTTCAAGGCATCAGATGCCTTTATCGACTCCTGTGGCAGCTATTATGGCACCGGATTCGACGACTGTCTTAAACAGGTGGCGTCAGCTTTTCCCGAGTTGGACCTGTCTTGCATTAATATAGATGACGCTCAGCCCATGACGCCTGCCACTGGTGCCGTCACTCCTCCTGCTGACGACTTGGTTAATTCCCCCATTCCTGGAGAGAGTGGGGTTGTCTTGGCCCAACCTGCTGCGAACCTCTCGTCGACTGCCGTCACCCCTCCTACGGTGTTGCTTGATGAAGAGGAGCCTGCTGCCAAATAGACTTTTCGAAGTGTTTCTTACTTTTGTTTATCACCATTTTTATTTCTTTTTATTTATGTAGAAGACAATCTTATTAAGTGCCCCCTTGGGCACCGTTGTGTAATATTTTGACAGCTTTTAAATGCCTTCTTTTAGGCTTGGATTTGTTACAACGCCGTCAGCTTTTCATTACCTGTTTGTAGCTTATTTTGCTTGATTTTCTTGTATGTTTCGAAACAAAGATTGCAGGCCTTGTTACTTTATTTGTACCGTTAGCTTTACTAAACCGTTGGTTAGTTTTAACGAACCTGTCAGTTTTTGATCATTTTGCCTTAAGTGATTGTGAAAGGTTTCGGCTACATCCCATCAAGGTTCTGCCTCATGGTCGTCCGTTTACGGGCTGACGGTTTCGGCCTTTTTTAGACCGTTAGTCTTACTTATTGGCCCTTGTATTCCGTCAGTGCTTTGCCATTTTCAACCTGCCAGTTTTTTTTTCTGGGCTTGTCTATTTTGGACGTAGGTTCGTAGATTTAGACCGTCAGCATTTTGTCCATTATTGGTTACTTTTAGACCGTTGGCTTTCCTAGCTTAATCCATCTTGTGGACTTGGACATTTAGACCATCAGCCTCTCCATTTTTTGGATTTGGTTGGTTTTTTTGGCTCGTCAGTTCGTTCACCTTTCTTGGCATCCCAGCATAAGGGTTCGGCCATTTAGACCGTCATCTTTTCGTCTTTTGGACCTGGCCATTTTTGGGCCGTCGGCTGTTTTTCTCGTCCATTTTTGGACCGTCAGCCTTTTGGCCATCCAGTCTTGCGGATTCGGTCATTTAGACCGTCAGTTTTTTGTCCTTTAGACTTGGTCATTTTTTGACTGTCGGCTGTTTTGTTCGTCCATTTTTGGACCGTCAGCCTTTTGGTAATCCAGTCTTGTGGATTCGGTCATTTAGACTGTCAGTTTTTTGTCCTTTAGACTTGGTCATTTTTTGACCGTCGGCTGTTTTGCTCGTCCATTTTTGGACCGTCAGCCTTTTGGTAATCCAGTCTTGTGGATTCGGT
Source organism: Quercus variabilis (assembly GCA_030445155.1). Lineage (NCBI taxonomy): Eukaryota > Viridiplantae > Streptophyta > Magnoliopsida > Fagales > Fagaceae > Quercus > Quercus variabilis. Next base: position 48,917,534 of record CP129454.1, read on the forward strand.
CATTTAGACCGTCAGTTTTTTGTCCTTTAGACTTGGTCATTTTTTGACCGTCGGCTGTTTTGCTCGTCCATTTTTGGACCGTCAGCCTTTTGGTAATCCAGTCTTGTGGATTCGGTCATTTAGACCGTCAGTTTTTTGTCCTTTGAACTTAGTCATTTTTTGACCGTTGGCTGTTTTGCTCGTCCATTTTTTGGACTTTGTTATTTCTGTTCTCATGTTTGTAAATAGACTTTGTTTTGAGCAAACTCTCATCATTATGCATAAATATAAAAGGTAGTCTAGAAACAAAATCTGCTCATTTTGGGCTTATTGTAGCAAAAACATAAGTAGGAAAGAACTGCCCTTTGGGCTTATTGCTTAAAAAGGTAATTAAAAAAAAGTCGTTCCGAAAAGAAAGATGCGCCTGCTCCTATTGGTAGTACTTTCGTAAGTGTTCCGCATTCCATGGATGTGGTAGCTTTCGTCTGTCCAGAGTCTCTAGATGGTAGATGCCCTTCCTTTGCCATGCTGTCACTCGGTAGGGTCCTTCCCAATTCGGGCCGAGCTTTCCTTGGGCAGGGTCTCTTGCTGCGCCCATTACCTTTCTTAGAACGAGGTCCCCTTCTTGGAAGTCTCTGTGTTTGACCCTGGAGTTGTAATTCTTGGCCATGCGATCTTGGTATCGCACGAGCCTTTGTTCTGCTGCCATCCTGACTTCGTCCACCAGGTCGAGCTGCAAACGTATGGTTTTGTCGTTCCTTTTTTCGTCGTGGTTGTGCACCCTGTAGCTTGTGAGACCGACTTCGGCTGGGATGACCGCTTCGTTCCCTTACGTTAATCGGAACGGTGTTTCTCCTGTTGGTGTCCTTATTGTCGTCCTGTACGCCCATAGTATGCTCGGCAACTCTTCAGCCCATATGCCCTTTGCCCCCTCAAGCCGGGTCTTGATGATTTTTAGCAAGGACCGGTTTGTAACTTCGACCTGCCCATTGGCTTGAGGGTGGGCGGGGGAGGAGTAGTGGTTCCGTATCCCTAACTGTGAGCAGAAGTCCCTGAAGGAGTCGTTGTCGAACTGTTTCCCGTTGTCTGAGACTAAGACTCTTGGAATGCCAAACCTGCATATGATGCATCGCCAAACAAAGCTCCTTACGTTTTTCTCTGTGATGGTGGCCAGTGCTTCCGCTTCTACCCACTTAGTGAAGTAGTCGATACCAACAACTAAAAACTTCAGTTGTCGTATTGCAGTGGGGAACGGTCCTATAATGTCCAATCCCCACTGAGCGAACGGCCATGGTGCCGTGATTGAGGTTAATTCTTCGGGTGGTTGCCTGATGATGTTGCTAAACCTTTGGCACTTGTCGCAAGCCTTTACATAAGCCTCGGCATCCTTCTGCATTGTTGGCCAAAAGTACCCGGTTCGTACTAGCTTGTGTACTAGCGACCTTGATCCGGAGTGGTTTCCACAGATTCCTTTGTGCACTTCCTTCATGACGTAATCCGCTTCTTTGGGACCCAAGCATCGTAGGTAGGGGCGAGAAAAACCTCTTTTGTATAAAACATCCCTGATTAGAACGAATCTTGCCGCTTGAACCTTCAGTTTCCTTGCTGCCTCCTTATTATTTGGTAATACGCCATTTTTCAAAAAGGAGGTTAATGGTGTAGTCCAGTCATTCTGGGGATCGAGCTCCTGTATGTCGGCCGCACTGATGAGTGGAGAGAGCGGCGTGAAGGAAAGTGTACTTCTAGTGGCGATCATGTGCTCGGCAGAGGCGGCTTTGGCTAAGCGGTCGGCTTGCTCGTTTTCCCCCCGGGGGATTTGCATAATTTTGACCTCCAGCTCGTTTATTCTCCTCTTCGCTTGCTCCAGATACTTCTTCATTCTCTCGCCTTTGCATTCGTACTCCCCGCTTATCTGGTTAACTATAACTTGGGAGTCGCAATAAACAATTGCTTTCTCGGCTCTTGCTGCCTTAACGAGGTCGAGCCCTGCTATCAAAGCTTCATATTCTGCCTCGTTGTTGGTAGTGGGGAAGGCGAGACGGACCATACATTCTACTGTATCCCCTTCGGGTGACTGTAGCACGATGCCGGCTCCGCCGGCTTGTCTGTTGGAGGATCCATCCACGTGTATACTCCACTCTGGGGATTCCTCTGCCCCCTCGTCCTCGCCATTCATGAATTCAGCTATGAAATCTGCCACAACCTGCCCCTTGATAGCGGTGCGCGGGCGATATTGGATGTCATATTCGCTCAGTTCTATGGCCCAAAGTGTCAAGCGCCCGGCAGCATCGGGGTTGCTCATAGCCCGTCGCAAAGGCTTGTCGGTTAAAACCGTTATTGTGTGAGCTTGAAAATACGGCTTCAACTTGCGTGCCGCTGTAACTAGTGCGAAAGCAAGTTTCTCCAGGGGTGGATATCTTTCTTCAACTCCGTGCAGCGCCCGACAGATGTAATACACGGGTTTCTGTATCTTCCCTTCTTCTCTGATCAAGGCGGCGCTGACGGTGGCCGGGGAGATGGCGAGATAAAGAAAGAGTTCTTCTCCTGGCTGTGAGGGACTCAGCAGTGGTGGGGAAGAGAGGTAAGCTTTTAATTCTTCGAACGCTCGCTGGCATTCATCGGTCCATTCGAAAGACCTTTTTAATATGTGGAAGAAGGGTAGACACTTGTCTGCCGCTCTAGAGACGAACCTGTTTAGTGCTGCTACCTTGCCGTTGAGGCTTTGTACTTCCTTCACATTTCTTGGTGGTGCCATCTCCATTATAGCCCGGATCTTGTCCAGATTGGCCTCGATACCTCTCTGGGACACCATGAATCCTAGGAATTTTCCTGTCGTTACCCCAAAGGCACATTTTCCCGGATTGAGCTTCATGTTGTAAGAGCGAAGGGTGTCGAATGTTTCCCTGAGGTCTTCTAAATGATCTTCTTCCCTTTGACTTTTAACCAACATGTCGTCGACATATACCTGGACGTTTCTCCCGATCTGTTGTGCGAACATTTTGTTCATAAGCCTTTGGTAAGTTGCGCCCGCGTTTTTCAAACCAAACGGCATTACCTTGTAGCAGAACAGGCCTTGGCTGGTAACAAAGGACGTCTTTTCCTGATCGTCCTCGTGCATCTTGATCTGGTTGTAGCCGGAGAAAGCGTCCATGAAACTTAATAGCTGGTGCTGAGCTGTGGAGTCTACCAGAGTGTCGACCCTTGGGAGGGGGTAGCTGTCTTTAGGACACGCTTTGTTCAAATCAGTGAAGTCTACACACATCCTCCATTTCCCGGAAGCTTTCTTGACCATCACCACGTTTGCTAGCCAGTCGGGGTAGTACACTTCTTTAATGAAATTGGCCTCTTGCAGCTTGCGGACTTCTTCGGCTATGGCTTGATCTCGCTCCGGGGCGAAGACCCGCTTCCTTTGTCGGATGGGCGGAAAAGATGGTGACACATTCAGCCTATGTACCATGACGGAAGGATCTATTCCTGGCATATCCTCGTGACTCCAGGCGAATACGTCTCGATTCTTCTTGAGGAATGCTGTAAGCGCTCGCCGAGTGTCGGGACTTGCGAGGGTCCCAATCCTTGTTGTCTGGTCAGGTACGGAGTCGTTTAGAGGTACCTCCTCAAGCCTCTCGGCCGGCTCTGTTGCGCTCCGGTGCTCTTCTATGTTCATGGTTTGGAGGTGATCGTCCATCTCCATCATGGCTATATAGCACTCTCGTGCTGCAACCTGGTTTCCACGTAGCTCTCCGATTCCGTGTTCTGTCGGGAATTTAATCATTAAATGATAAGTTGAAGTTGCCGCCTTCCATGCGTTAAGGGTGGGCCGTCCTATGATGGCGTTATAGGCGGATGAATGGTCAACCACGAGGAACGTTACTTCCTTCGTGACTTGCTGGGGGTAGTCGCCTGCGGTTACGACCAACGTGACCGCGCCTAACGGAAACACCTTTGCACCCCCAAAACCGACGAGTGGAGCGTTCGTCGGGATCAGTTGCTCCTTGCTGATTTTCATTTGCTGGTATGCCGGGTAGTATAGAATGTCTGCCGAGCTTCCGTTGTCGACTAATACCCGATGCAAGTTGTAGTCCCCGACTTGTAAGCTGACGACGAGCGCGTCGTCGTGTGGGTGGTGGATACGCCGTGCGTCTTCTTCTGAGAACTCGATCACGGGGCTCTTCGTTTGGGCTATGTTTCGCACTGGGCCCGCCACTTGAATGTTTTGGACCATCCGGAGGTGCGTCTTTCGAGCCCTTTTCGACGGTCTGGTGGCCATCCCTCCTACGATCATTCGTATATCACCAATGGAAGGCCTGGGACGATCATGGCCACGCGGGGGTGGGTGCTCCTGAGGCGCTGGGTCTGCTCTTTCCTTGCTCACAAACTTCTGTAACTTCCCTTGTCTTATTAGGGCCTTGATTTGCTGCTTCAAGTCGTAGCAGTCGGCTGTGTCATGACCGTGATCTCGGTGGAAGCGGCAGTACTTGTCTCTGGAACGCTTATTAGGATCCCCCTTTAGTTTTCCGGGGAAGGTCAGAGTTCCTTCGTCCTTAATCTGCATTAGGACTTAATCTATTGGGGCGGTCAGCGGAGTGAAGCTCGTGAATCTCCCTCCTGGAGGCTTAGATCGTCTTTCGTCTCTTTAATCCCCCGTTCTGGGTCTTTTCCTTCCCTGGTCTGATCGTGCGTCCTCCTGCCTCTCCCTTTTTCTTGGTTTTTCTTCTCGGGCCTGCAATGCGTCCTCAGCGTTCATATACTTGGTAGCCCTGTAGAGCACTTCTGACATGGTCTTCGGGTCGTTCTTGTATAGAGAGAACAAGAATTTGCCTTTTTGTAGCCCGTTTGTGAATGCTGCTACAAGTATTTTATCGTCGGCCTCGTCGACCGATAGCGCTTCCTTGTTAAAACGCGTTATGTAGGACCGCAACGTCTCGTCCTCTCTTTGCTTGATACTCATCAGGCATGCTGTGGACTTCTTATACCTGTGTCCTCCAATGAAATGTGTAGTGAATTAGGCGCTTAGCTCTTTGAAGGTGCTGATAGAGTTGGGCGTCAGCCGGCTGAACCATACCCTCGCGGGGCCTTTGAGTGTTGTGGGGAAGGCCCTGCACATGATCTCATCTGCTACCCCCTGAAGATGCATCAGGGTCTTGAAAGTCTCCAGGTGGTCAAGAGGATCCTTCATTCCATCATAGCTATCTATATTCGGCATGCGAAACTTGTGGGGTAAGGGGAAGGAGTTCACGGCGATAGTGAAGGGTGAGTCGGTACGGTTCACTAGATCGTCAAGGTTACTAGAAACTCTCCCCTTGAGCGCGTTCATCATAACCTCCATCTGCTCCTTCATTGCCTGCATCTCGGCGGTGATTTGCGGTGGAGTCGCATCCATGAGGGATGGTGTGCTTGCGGGCTGCCTTTCCGGTCTGCTCGGGGCGCGGCTGCCCTCAGGTCTTTCTTGATTCCCCCTTGGAGCGCTATTTTCTTCCTGGTCTTCGGGTTGGTCATTTTGTGCTGCATCCTTCTGGCGTAGCTGTTCCTCCAAGTCGAGGTTCCGTTTGGTCAGACGCTCTACTGCGGCGGCGAGAGTCCGAACTTGCCTCTCGAGGGCAGTTGTGGGTGGTTCCTCTCCTTGTACGTCGTTGGTAGTTGCCATGGAACGAGTGAGTACCATGCAACCCTTTAGTCCGGGAAACGATAGTGTGGCTTAATTACTTCGGTGTTTCCCACAGACGGCGCCAACTGATGATGCCGAAAATCACCAGTGAGCCACACGGTCCTCACACGTCGGAAAGACACCTGCAAGACAAAAAGGAGATGACCTAACAGAGAGCACCGGTGTGGTGCCGGCCAAATACCCTCCAAAGGTCAAGTTAAAACTTCTTTCAACTCTAGAGTACTAGAGAGGGTGTAATTATGCGTACCTTGATTTGTGAGGGTATTGGGGTTTTTATAGTAGTTGAGGGTTGACCCTTTTCCTTGAAGCAGAAGTCTTTTCCTTATAGGAATCCTCATGAGCGTAGATTACGGGATCCTTTCCTTATAGGACCCGGATACTAATCGTGGAGTGCAAGCATCCGAAAGAGGTTGCAAGCAAGCATCCAGATACACGAAGGACTCATCCTTGAAGGAATGTGATTTCAACAGAGTCTCATTTTGGGTACAAGTCTACGACATACCACTGCGCTTTAGAAACAAAGAGGTTGCAGAACAGATTTGTGAGTCTATAGGCTTAATCCAGCATCCGAAAGAGCCCCCTGATTGTGACTGTGGTAGTTTCATCAGAGTGAGGGTCTCCATTGATATTTCCATGCCTCTCTGTTAGGGTCGGCTTATCACCTTGGACAACGATAGAGAACACTGGGTTTCCTTTAAGTACGAATGTCTCCTTAACCTATACTATTGGTGTGGATGCCTCAATCACGACAACAAGGATTGCGAGAAGTGGATAGACAGCGAAGGCTCCCTTCAACCCGATGACCAATAGTTTGGGCCATGGCTTAGAGCCCTACCATTCGCCACCTCTCATAAGAACATAGTGTCAGTTCCGGGTTTTATGCGAAGAAAAAAATTAAAATTCTGGTTCAAAATACGACAGCTTTACCACCCTAGCCACACGAGGTGGGCCACACAGTGGTCCTAGACACACCAACTCCCTCTCCGAAGATAATGAATGAGCCTCACTTGAATCTAGCTGACCACGCAATTCCCGGAGGAAAATCTGCTACCCCGGCCATTTCAGACTTAATAGCTTCTGATCCCCCACAGAAATCCACTCCCTGAGTAGATTTTGAGCACTTAATCCAAGAGATTGACAAATATATCCACCTTTTTGACAGGGTGGACATGCACGCAGCGTGTTCAGAAGAAACAACGCAGGAAAAGATAAAAAGAGCCCAATCTCTGCCATCTATCAAGCCCAGCCCACTTGTGGACTGAGCCCAAGTCCAACCCACTCAGTCCCTCCCTTTGAGTGACATTACAGACCTGGACTCATAAACCTCATCCACTAAGGCCCAAGCTGGAAATAAGTGGGCTCGCATCCAAAGGCCCTTTACCATATCCGAGACACAGGAGCTTGACCTAGCACTAGGAAAACGAAACTCTCATCCTCTCCCAGATTCCATCACTCCCCCAAAACGCAAAGCTATTGAACAATCCCTTAACGATGAACAACTATCTCCAGCGGTGGTGGCTGTTCACCAACCCCGTTGGCAAAAATGAGTTGGCTCTGTTGGAACATGCGTGGACTTTGGAACCGACGTACCATTCGAGAGCTCGAAGCTTTAATTCAGGTACAAGATCCCGCTGCTTTGTTTTTTGCCAAGACTTGTGTAGATGAAGATAGGCTACAAAAACTTTGTGGTGAGTTAAATTTTGATCACTCGTCAATTGTTCCGCAAGCCAACAAAGCTGGGTGTTTAAGCCTTTTTTGGAAAAAAATCGCTCCACATCGAAGTGCTTTCATCCTCCCCGAACCATGTTAATGCTATCATCGGGGACAACGTGGAAGAAAGGTGGCGTTTCACCGGAATTTATGGCTTCGCAGACACAACCAAGAAGCATGAGACTTGGTCACTGCTCTGCCAGCTCCACCGGTGCCTTTCTTTCCCCTAGCTATGTGTAGGGGACTTCAATGAAATCCTTTAGTCTCATGAAAAATTAGGGCTTGGTTCGAGACAAGAAAACATGATGAAGGCTTTTAAAGACGTGCTGGACGAGTGTGGACAAATGGATTTAGGCTATGTTGGTGATAAATTCATTTGGAAGGGTAAACGTTCAGGTGGAATGGTCCTAGAAAGACTCGATAAGGCAGTTGCTAATAATATGTGTTTTGCCTGCAATCCGAGTACAAAGTTGCAGCATCTCCATTCCTACACCTTGGATCATAGACCAATCATCGTTAAGTCAGAGGGGATCATTCCCAAACCGAACAGACCATTTAAATTTAAGAAAATGTGGTTGAGTGACAAAGGGTGCTCTGATACTGTTAATTTGGCGTGGGGTTAAACATCTCTGGTTGCTACCATGCCCCAAATTGTAGGTAAAATTAAAACATGTGGTGATAGACTTTCCATTTGGAGTAAACAATCTTTTGGGTGCATAAAGAAACTAATTGAAATTAAAGCAAGAATGCTTTCTGAGGCCGAACTGGCAACGTGAAGGGAGAAGGTGACTATGCAGCAGTTAATGCTTTGCAATTGGAGGTCAATGCTTTCTTAGATAAGGAAAGCCAATGTGGGAGCAACAAGCTAGAGCCTTATTTCTAAAATGTAGTGATTGCAATACCAGCTACTTCCACAGCAAAGCCTCCCATAGACATCGAAGGAATCAGATTTCTGGACTAAGAAACAATGCCAATGCTTGGTGTACATAGGAGAATTAGATCAAAAAGATAGCTGTTGATTATTACAACTCCCTATTTGCCTCAACGCACCCTTTTGACTTTGATGAAATCCTTGAGACAGTCCACCCCTCAGTCACAGAAGATATGAATGCCCAACTAATCAAGCCCTTTTCAAGAGAAGAAGTGGCTACAGCTATCAAGGAGATGGAACCCATCACTACCCCCAGCCCTGACGGTATGCCTCCTATCTTCTATCAATCTTTTTGGACCTTGATTGGTGATGATGTATATGCTGCAGTCTTGGATTGTTTGAATAACTATAAAATTCCAAAGGAAATCAACCACACCAATATCACCCTGATCCGGAAAGTAAAATCCCCGAAAAGCATCACGGACTACAGGCCCATAAGCTTGTGCAATGTGATATACAAGTTTGTGTCAAAAGTCCAAGCTAACAAACTCAAAATAGTCCTTCCCTTGATCATATCAAAAAAGCAGAGCACATTCCAAGCAGGGAATTTCATTACAGACAATGTCCTTATAGCATTTGAAACTCTCCATTACATGAAACATCACCATAATGGCAATTTCGGGTTCATGGCTCTAAAACTTGATATGAGCAAGGCGTACGACCGTGTTGTATGGTCCTATTTGGAAGCCCTAATGAAAAGAATGGGCTTTTGTGACAGTTGGGTGGCCCTAATAATGGAGTGCATTACGACAGTAAGCTATTCCATCTTAGTAAATGGTGAACCTTCGAATGTAATCCACCCCTCTAGGGGCATACGCCAAGGTGACCCACTTTCGCCCAATTTATTCATCCTTTGCACCGAAGGCCTACATGGTCTTTTATTTAAAGCAACAGAAGTAGGTCACATTAAGGGAGTGTCCATTTGTAAAAAAGGCCCAAGACTGACACATTTGTTCTTTGCTGACGACAGCGTAGTCTTTTGCAGGGCCTCCCTAGCCGAATGCCATAAGATTCAAGACCTACTGTCTTGCTATGAAAGGGCATCAGGGCAAAAGCTAAATAGGTGTAATATAGGTCTTTTCTTTAGTAAATCCATGCCAACAGACATATAAACCCAAAAAAAAAGATTTCCTGGGTGTTCAAGAGATAAGCTCTATGAAAAATATCTTGGACTACCAACTTTAGTTGGCAAGACAAAGAAAGCAAGCCTAGCATTCATAAAGGAACGAATATAGGCAAAACTTTAGAGGTGGAAAGAACAGCTCCTCTCCCAAGCAGTTTGTGAAGTCCTTCTCAAAGTTGTCATTCAGGCCATCCCGACCTAGGCCTTGAGTTGTTTCAAGCTCTCCATTACTCTCTGCGGTAACATTGAAGCCTTAATACGAAAATTCTAGTAAGGGCAACGCGGTGACCAACGAAAAATCCACTGGACAAGTTGGAGCTCGTTGTGCAAGCTGAAGAGTTTAGGAGGTTTGGGATTCAATGAACGTCAAAAATTTAATGAAGCTATGCTTGCTAAACAAGTTTGGCGACTACTGGACAATGAGGACTTTCTTTTCCACAGGTTCTTCAAAGCAAAGTTCTTCCCCCACAGTAGTATTCTGGATGCCAAAGTAGGGAATGGTTCATATGCCTAGAAAAGCATACTCAAGGGGAAGGATGTGGTTTGCAAAGGAATGAAATAAAGAGTGGGCAATGGTTCAAAAATTCGCATCTACCAAGACAACTAGCTCCTGATCCTCATCTTAAACAAGTGCTGTCTCCTCCAAATTTTCTTAACAGTGAAGCTCAGGTCTTAGTTTTGATTGATGGGGAAAAACGGTGTTGGATCCATGATGTGATTGACAATCTCTTCCTGCCTCACGAAGTTGGATTAATTAAATCTATCCTCTCAGTTTGGTAGAATGTGAGGATAAAGTCTATTAGCCCCTAAATTTCAGTGGTGATTATACTATCAAATCGGGGAATAGACTACTTATGGAGCAGGAAGCCAACGAAAGCCCTAGGTCCTCAGATGTGTGTGAGAGACCGCACCCTCAGCCCTTTTTATAGGTGTTGGCCAAACCTACGTGAATGGGTGGAGTCATGTTATTGCCGCTCAAAATAGAGGTTTGACTGATTATATTTTCCCCTTTAGATTAAAGGTTTTACAATGGAGTCGCCATTTATTTAATTATTGGGATAAATAAGAAAACTAAAATTGAAAAATTCCTCATTTTATTAATTTTCAATTGAATTTACATTGATCATAGGAAAATTACATGGCTTTCGTCCTAGATACAATCTAAGATATAGTACATAACTTTGTTTTCTAGTTACAATCTAGAAATTGAAAATTACAAGGAAAAAAATTGGTCTATCAACTCTTGATCTAAGTTCAGAGGCTATGTTACAAGGTGGGAAGGTGTTAGGCACTCACCTTGCCCGGTGAAACCAATCTTCTAGACTATGGTGGCTAACATTCATATCACATCATCCAATATGTTATCAATCAATTTACATGTTGAATTTAAAGTGTGTGCATGTGATAAACCCTAATTCAATTTATTAAGCATTTCAATTGGATCAAAAAATAAATTCTAGTGGATGTGTGTAGATGGTGATATTCTAAATTCAAGGATTCGAAATAATAATTAAACAAACATCTTTTTCATGTTTTTGATGTGGATTTAAGATCGAAACTAGTATTATGCATAAACATACGATAAACAATCAAGAACATGTGAAGAACAATTAAGAACATTCAAACATATTCAAGAGAATTTAAATAATTACTATCATGCTTTAATCTTAAACTTTAATCATGGCAACACAAAAAACAATTAGAGAAATGGATTATACCTTCATGCAAGATCCATATGGTGGAGAAGGAGACTCTTGGTAGAGGTTCTAAGGGTGGAGGAAAAGAAGAGTTAGGAGAAGAAGAGTGAGTTTCACTCAATACCTTGAATCTCAAGAAGACCAAGATATGACAAGACTACTCAACTTCCTAGAATTCAAGAGAGGGTAAGAGAGGGAGTTTTTATGTCCTTTGGAATGAAGGAGATGGAGGATTTATATAGTAGTGGCTGAGGAAATATGAATGAAAGGCCATTTAATGAGGATTGACAAAGAATCATGAACTTAGACCTCATTTTAGCCTTTGGGGAAATCTAGTGCATTAAGTGTAGAGGTTAGTGGGAGTGAGAAGCAAGCAAACTTTGGTTTTCCCGTAGCTATTGTGACAGCCTGTAGGGCCAACTTCAAAAAAATCATATCTTACTTAATTCTGATTGTAATTGTCTTGTTCTTGTGTTCAAATTGAAGTCCCGGATGTCTAGTTTCTAGGAAAATTAACCTCATTAATAGATTTAAAATATTCTGAAATATATCAACGAAATGGTGAGCAGAGGTCATTTGTTAAAAAATAATTTCAGCACAATTAGCATTAATAGATCCCAAATTAGTTTCCAATTAACATTAATAGGCTCCAATCACTACCATTTTAGACTTAATTAGTTCCAAATTTACCTTAATTAAAAGATAATTGCACAAATTACTCAATGAATGATGAATGTTTAACTATCTAGTTAATTAGATGTGTGTAACCCTACCATAAAATATAGTTCTAACCAATCAAATTATGACACATCATTGATCTCAAATTGATTATACTTATAACCAATTGAAATCAATTGTTCATGATCACATATAGTCGGACTCAATTTGTGATAGTGCATCTTAGCCATTAAAACTTTTTTTGATGATAACTTTCAATCTGGTGGTCCGATTGGGGCTTATGACCAATTAATTTGATTGTTACAACATCAAGATCATTTTGTTGAAATGAGATTAAGGATCTAATGACCAGAATCAAGATGCATATTTTCGAGGAAAAATTACCCTTTTACCCTTCAGGTGAGGTTAAATGCGGGTTGCGAAATGAGGTGTCAACAATGTGTCTCAGTCTAAGAGAATCTAGAAGGGCATGTAGAGCATGAATGTTCCTAATAGAGTGAAAACCTTAATTTGGTGGGTGGGGCTGGATTCTCTGCCAACTTGGGCTAATTTGATGAAGAGGAAGGTCCTGGGTGATGCATTTTGTCCAAACTGTGATTTAGAGCAGGAAACGGTCCTACATGCCTTATGGTTATGGCTTGCCATATCCGTGGTCTGGGTAGCCCTCTTCGCTTGGTTAGCCAAGCGAACCAGGAATTGCTCCAATTTCTTGGACGTTATTCAGACGTGCTAAGATAGGAGTGACCTCGTTGATTTGTTTGCAATGACTGCTTCACTTATCTAGACCTGAAGAAACAAATTGCATGTAGGTGAGCCAGCAGTCTTGTTGCACAAGATCAACTCTTTGGCTTAGGACAATCTTTAGGAATTCTAGGGAGCGAGACCTCTCCCTCAACGCCCCGCCTCCCCTCCCAAACCTGTCAAATGGAACTCGCCACCCGAGAACTAGATGAAAATTAACTTCGATGGGGCCTTATTGAAGGCTTAACTGGGTTGGGTGTCATTATTCGAAAAAACCAAGGTCTAGCAATGGCTACTTCATCATAAATCATTCCATTGCCTACCTCAGTAGAGATGGTGGAAGTGTTGGCAGCATGTAGTGCCATCTATTTAGCTAGGGAGCTACAGTTCGACCAAGTGATAGTTGAAGGTGACTCGGAACTGGTGATCAAGACTTTGAACAGTAAAGATTACTCCTCTACCAGCTTTGACCATATCATTAGGGACATCAAAATTGCATCCTCAGCCTTTAGAAATGTGGTTTTCTGTCATACACGTAGACAAGGAAACAAAGTAGCTCATAAACTTGCTAGACTAGCTTGTAATTTTCCCACTTTCAATGTAGGGTTAGAGGATGTTCCTCCAGACATAGCTATTGTGTATCTTTCTGAATTGGTTTAATGAAGCCCCTCCCCCCTTGCCTTCCTTGGATGGATTCTCAAAAAAAATAAATAAAATAAATAAAAAAATAAAAAAATAAAAGTGATGAGAAATTGGTGTGTGGCTGTGGATTTTTTTTTTTTAAATATAAAAAAATCACATGCTCTAATCTCTTCACCAAACAGATAACACAAACACACCATAGCTCTCTTTAGTCTTTTTAGTTCATCTCTCTACCCTGCCTATGTCTCTTTTTTGTTTTTACTTTATGAGAATCTCACTTCTCAGTTTCTCCTACAAAAAATAGTTCTGAGCAAATCTCTCCACCCCTTTCAGTTTTCTTCCTAAGAAAGCTGATCTAGCAATGACAGATCTAACATCTAAGGCTTAAGCTTTCGGCAATGACAAATGAGCCCAGTTGCTGGCCTTTTTATTGAAAATTTTTGTGGCCCTTTTTAAAAATTGTTATTGATATTGATTTCGGGAAATTGTGTTTAGGTAGACCTTTTTGACTTTTGAAGAATCGGGTAAACTTATATTTGATTTAAATATAAATGCTTAATCCCTAATTAGAAAAAAGTAGTAGTAAGTTGTTTTTCTCTGTTAGATTAAGAAATGAGGAAATAGACTTTTTCTTTCTTTCATATGAACATGGAAAATAGGGGTTTCCAACATTTTTTTAAAATAAATTTTTTTTTTTTAAAATATTTTTTTATAAAATTATCTCATTTTCTTATATTTGATAACAATTTTAAATGAGTTGAAAAATAATTTCCTAACTTTTCTTAGTTAGCTTGCTGGGAGATAGAATTATTTTTCAAAAGAAAATAGTGGAAAATAATCTTTCAAAATAAGCCGTATTTTTTATGTAGATTAAAGATAATTTTCTTTTGACTAATTTTTTTATGCTATCAAATATTAAAAAAATATGAAAAACTATTTTTATAGAATATTTTTCACTAAAACAAACAAAACACCGAGGTAAAGTGTATAAGAAAAATAAAAGAAAAAAAGAAAGCAACATTCTACTAAGTGCTAACTGACAAAATTGGAAAAAAAATATTTAATGAGATGTGTGCTGTGGGGCCCAAGAATTTGGCAGCCACGGCCTACTCCATATTAGGCCTAAGGCCCATGCCAAGGACAATGAAGTGTCCGAGGATGAGTGGGGAAGGGCCAGATTGTCAAAAAGCATCGCAGAGGACGACCATATCCTCGGCGGGGGAGCAATTTAAAGTAAAGCTGTCACCCTCGCATTAAATGCCTGCAGCAGGCGCCCTGGCCGCATTAATGGAGAAGTGACCCCAGAACAGTGCTGCCTTGGTTGCAGCAACTAACAGAAGGTCTAGAAAGGCGGCTGATGGGACAAGCCCTCAAGCATAGGCCCGGATAATCAACAAGTGGAGGTCAGGGAGCAATTGAAACGGACTATATAAAAGGACAAAACTCCCCAGAAGGGGGGGGGGGAGGAGAATTCCCACTTGATGAACAACCACGGAAGGGCTCCTCAGACTAAGCCTAGGACGAATTTCCTCCTAGAAACTCAGCTAGATCCTGTTCAAAGGCACCGTAAATCCGCACCGACTATTGTACCACTCTCTAATCCCAAGTCCTTCTACCCACTCTCTACAAATTTTATTGTATTGGGCCGCTTGGGCTTGAGTCCATCCTTCCAGGAGAAAAGGTAGCTCAAGTCCGGACCCTACAATTGGCGTCGTCTGTGGGAATGACTTGATGATTAGCGAGCGCAACGGTTGGTGCAGAAGGATCAATAACAACACCTCCCCTAAGTTAAAAAAAAAAAAAAAAAAAAAAAAAAAAAAAAAAAACGACAACGTACTCATTCAAAAGACAATCATCATAAAGAAATGAAAGATTCAAGAAGTAAAGTAACAGAAAATATGGCTACTTCTTTATTAAGAAAATTGAGTTAGATCGTACAAAAAAATACTTAGGCAGGCTTGTTCTAAAGCTAACTACAAAGATAGGTGCTTAGGCAGGCTTGTTCTAAAGCTAAGTAAAGAAAAGAAGAGGACAGAGGCCTAGGCAGGCTTGTTTTAAAGCTAAGCTAAGCATTGAGGGAGAGGTGGAGATAGGTGTGTCCTAAGACCGTCCACAGCTCCCAAGCTAGCATGGGCGGCGCCAGTGATGAGAAAGAAGAGGAAGCCGCGGCGCCTGGTGGTCTCGCCTCAAGGTGTTCCCTTGATTCTCCCCCAGTCCCACGACGATCGGGTGTTGGCAAATCACTACCAGCTTGGGGTGATGGTGGATCCACACACGGAGGAGAGACATTATGTTCCTCTCAGATTTCCCTCCTAACTGCGAGAAAGGTCCTCTTTCTTGCTAGGTTGAAAAGAAGGAGAGTCTTTGGCCTCAGCTTATTTCGCCTCCATGGTGGCGTCCAAGGTCGGGGTGGCATTCTCGACTCCTGAAGGGGGCTCAGCTTCCTCACCCTTGCCCTTTTCCAGGGCCACTCCATCCCCCCAGGCCTTAGTCACTATTTTGGCAAGGTCCTTGGAAATGCCCAGAGAGCAGAGGGCTTGCGGTCCCTAAGGCACCTAAGTGTTTGTGAAGCTTGAGAAAAAGACTCCTCCAAAATGCCTTATATAGGAGGCAAAGGCTGGTGAAAGCCAACCTGCACAAAATCCTAAGGAGGAATTAATGGAGGCATTAACTCCACCCAATTTTCAAAGAGTGTACCAGTCGCTAGATCCTCGTAAATCCGCAAGGGTATTAATGAGGATGCGCCTCACACACCGAAGCGTCAAGCGCGTTGCTTGAACAACTCAAAAGACGCCTCGTAACTAGAAGTGACACGCCGAATAGGGGCTACTACCGCGCAGAAAGGTGGAGGACGAGCCCACCCATGTCCAGGTCAGTGCTGGGCCAAAGAGCCAGACCAAAGAAGTATCTCCCCTCGGCGAGGCGAGCTCAATGCCGTTATCACTCCAAGGGCAGGCTCCCTAACGCTGAGGATGAGTCTTCTCACTCCAAGTAGCCAAGAAAAATCAAGTGCTAGAGAGAACCTAGGTCTTGCATGGTCCTCGGATTCAAGCCTATGAGGAAACTAGACACTCAAAAAGACCATACATGCGAAATGGAGCAAGTCTAAAAAACTGCTACCTCATGCTGTGGGAACACGCTCGGGGCTGAGCCTCTTAAGGCACCCGAGAATAGTGCTAGACAGAACCAAGGCCTTACATGGTCCTCGGACTCAAGCTTATGGGGAAACTAACTACTTCAAGAACTAAAACTAACTACTTCAAAACAAGTGTTACTAGTCGCTCTAAGGGGGCCAAGTGTTAGGTCGAGCCAAGGTCTTGCATAGATCTTGGCATCAAACTTATGGGGAAACTAGTTTCTTCAAGGGAATCTAAGTACTAGACGGAACCAAGGTCTTGCATGGTCCAAGGACTCAAATCTATGGGGAAACTAGCCACTTCAAGAGGATCTAAGCACTAGACAGAACCAAGGTTTTGTATTGTCCGCAGACCCAAGCCTGTGGCGAGGCTAACCACTTTGGTGCCAATTATGAGCAATATAGAAGATGGTGACCTCTCGTCCCAAGACTAAGCCCATGAGCGTCACTTAAAGCACTTGGAAAGTTCCCCTGTTTCCATAACTTTAAACACTTACTAAATAATTGAAGGGTTTAGTGACCTCGGCCCACCTTGGTTCTAAATTAAAAATAAGAGAGAGGTAGGTCTCCATTTGCATAAACTTCCATACACTGTTATAATTATCGATGTGGTCGGCTGAAGTGCCATTAAAGCCAGGATTGTGCAACTAAAAATAATGCAAACAGGACAAATAAGAGAAAATAAAATATGCACTTCAATAAATCCTTAAGAGTTACACAAGGCAAAAGTTCCATTACAATGCTTAAAGATAATAATAATAATAACAATAAAAAAAAATAAAATTAAAAAACCAAACGAACAACAAGAAGCAAGATGAAGGTGCCCTGGAGGATCATTCCTTCAGCTTCACCTCAGTCCCTTCCATAGGAGGCTGAGCAGAAGAAGTCTCAGGATCCTTAGGGCCCTCACTAAGGGTTGCAACCTGAAGGGGGTCAGTTGAAAGAGACGCCTCCTCAACATGAGGGGCCTGGGCATCAACTAAGGGATCCACAGCCTCCCGGGGTGCTTCTGCTTTAGGGCCCTTGCCTGTCTCAACTACCCCAAGAGGGTCAGCTTCCCTTGCATGCTCAGCCGAAGTGGTGGCAGCCGGGATATCTTTATCAGGAACTACGCCGACTTCCTCAAGAGTCACCTCGGCCTCAGAGCTGGGAGGATCAGCCTCAC